>JAEAOA010000120.1:330000-367500 GCA_016746295.1 Potamilus streckersoni
AAGCAGACATCAGTATTTTGACATTCAGTAGACATCAGTATCTTGACATTCAGCAGGCATTAGTGTCGTGACATTCAGCAGGCATTAATGTCTTGACATTCAACAGGCATTAATGTCTTGACATTCAGCAGGCATTAGTGTATTGACATTCAGCAGGCATTAGATTATTGACATTCAGCAGGCATTAATGTCTTGACATTCAGCAGGTATTAGTGTATTGACATTCAACAGGCATTAGAGTATTGACATTTAGCAGGCATTAATGTCTTAACATTCAGCAGGCATTATTTCTTGACATTCAGCAGGCATTAGTGTATTGACATTCAGCAGACATTAGATTATTGACATTCAGCAGGCATTAATGTCTTGACATTCAGCAGGTATTAGTGTATTGACATTCAGCAGGCATTAGAGTATTGACATTTAGCAGGCATTAATGTCTTAACATTCAGCAGGCATTAGTGTATTGACAATCAGCAGACATTAATGTCTTGACATTCAGCAGGCATTAGTGTATTGACATTCAGCAGGCATTAGTATATTGACAATTAACAGGCATTAGTGTCTTGACATTCAGCAGGTATTAGTGTATTGAAATTCAGCAGGCATTAGTGTATTGACATTCAGCAGGCATTAGTGTATTGACATTCAGCAGGCATTAGATTATTGACATTCAGCAGGCATTAATGCTTTGACATTCAGCAGGCATTAGTGTATTGACATTCAGCAGGCATTAGTGTATTGACATTCAACAGGCATTAGTGTCTTGACATTTAGCAGGCATTAATGTCTTAACATTCAGCAGGCATTAGTGTATTGACATTCAACAGGCATTAGTGTCTTGACATTCAGCAGGCATTAATGTCTTGACATTCATCAGGTATAAGTGTATTGACATTCAGCAGGTATTAGTGTATTGACATTCAACAGGCATTAGTGTCTTGACATTCAGCAGGCATTAATGTCTTGACATTCATCAGGTATTAGTGTATTGACATTCAGCAGGTATTAGTGTATTGACATTCAACAGGCATTAGTGTCTTGACATTCAGCAGGCATTAATGTCTTGACATTCATCAGGCATTATTGTCTTGACATTCATCAGGTATTAGTGTATGGACATTCAGCAGGCATTAGTGTATTGACATTCAGCAGGCATTAGTGTATGGACATTCAGCAGGCATTAGATTATTGACATTCAGCAGGCATTAGTGTATGGACATTCAGCAGGCATTAGTGTATTGGCATTAAGCAGATATCATTATCTTGAAATTCAGCATGCATCAGCATCTTGATATTCAGCAGGCATTATTGTCTTAAAATCAAGCAGACATCAGCATCTTGACATACAACAGACATCAGTCTATTGCCATTCAGAGGTATTAGTGTCTTGACAGACAACATACATCATTATCTTGACATTAAGCAGGCATCAGATCAGTATCATGACATTTAACAGGCATCAGTTTTTTGACATTCAGTAGATATAAGTATACTGACATTCAGTTGGCACCATTATCATAACATTCAGTAAATATCAGTTTCTTCACATTCAGCAGGAATCGGAATATTTACATTCGGCAGACAGCAGTAATATTTCGTGCTTACAGGGTAAATAAATTTCTGAATAACTTTCACCAAAATGCTATTGTTATTTCAATAATTATTTTCTTGTCTATGTATAGAGTAAATGGGATTGGACCGCAAGCTTTTACAACTAATCAAGAATTCTCTCTCTAAAAAATAAGATACATTAAAAACTAAGTACAGTATTCTCGAACCTGAAGCAAAAATAAGGCGTTATCGATGAAGACAAGAACGAAACACACGCAAACTGGCATGCTCAACAATTTCTATGTTCACTTTATTGCATTTGTAATTTAATTTATTGATGTCACCTGCAAGCGTTTAGCAATAGTATGAAGTTTGCCTTTCTGCGCTTACCTATAAGTAACAACTTCTAACGCTTTAAAATTAGTAAAAGAAAATGGTGGATTATATGCTAGGTTTAGTTGGTAAAATATACTTTGATGCATAACGATCTCGCCGTTGCTAGGAAAAGGTTGCTTCATTAATTGTTATGATATGAGCTGAAAAAAGCGGAGCAGATGAGAAAATTTGCATAGATTTAAAAGCACTCTCTTCATATTCGTGTCGAAACAAACTTTGTTGCCAAAATAGTACTGCGGCAGGGAGAGTTTTGTTACTCATTCTTTATATAATACTTTTTTCTCTCTTTATATTTCTTTTCTTTGTATTTTGTTTTTTGGGGCGGAGAGAGGGTGTTGTTCATGTTCTTTTATTTGTTTGAAGACCTGGAAGCTCGGTTGCAGTAGACGTTTATTTAATTTACTCCGCTGTTCGTATTCCTTGCTGACGATTCACTTATAAGGTGGGAAATTGTTGATCATTAGACTGACAGCATAAACTGGACAGTGACTGGATATTAAAAGTTGACATTTATAAAATGGGAATTTATTGAGAATGTAGAGAGAGAGTCTCCTTCCAAACTGTTAAACTATTGTTCCAATGTATTCAATGTTGTTTTTTCTCCTTCTGATTTTACAAGTTTTTTACAGTTACTTTATGCTGACCATTATTAGCTGATGTTATTACTGCCATGTTTAATACCGGGAAAGTCCATGTTAATCTTTGTAGCAAAATAAAACTATCGAATTTCTTTAAAGCGTGAAACATTTATTGGTCTGATGCTTTATGCACATATTGTGCAACTCCTTTTGGTTTTTGTTTATAACAAGTCTGAAAGAGACTGTCAATATAGTAGATTTGTTTGATCATAAAAGTTTATATACATCTAGAAAAGGTATACAATTGTTTTGACACATGATTTACTGTAAATTTCTGAAATTTAAATTGTTAGAAAATAGTGAAAATGACAATTCATCTGCAGACGGGATTTTGCACAAAAACTCAGTTTACTATGCGTGCAAGGAGTCTGGCCATTTTCACGTAGACAAAAATATTATATGATATATTATCCTAAATAATATAGAAGTCATTTATTAACATACGACGTCACGACAGTACAATTTTCACGTAGGCAAAAATATTATGTGATATATTATCCTAAATAATATAGAAGTCGTTTAATAACATACGACGTCACGACAGTACAATATGCTGAATTATCGTAAATAAGCTGACATCGTTTCAACCAATTAGATCAATTCTCTTACAGAAGTAATTTAAAGAAAATTATTTCGTTAAAATCGGTAAGAAGTCGCACATTCTAAAACGGAAAATGTAACTTGACTGACAGTCGAGCGTGTTCGGAAGTGTTCATAACTAAAAATATTCATCGTAAACTGTATATATATACTTGCCTTTGAGTAGTGTCCTACTGCAAAACGTAGTTCTAATTTACTAAAATAATGAGAGAAACTTTTAGTATAAGTGGTGCATAAGATTTTTCTGAATAAGTGTGGTTTGGCTGAAGTTTAACTCTTTTCATTTTCAATTGATATCGATTATTTTTTATAAATCAAGAATTAAGTTAAGAATAAACGATTGTTTTATAAGTATTTGCCTACAGAACTGATCTCACCTTATTTGTTTGCTTTGCAACATATAAACCCTCCTTTTAATTGTTTCTGAGTTTATGGTCAATATAGAAAATGTAAATCAGATAAACGTCCTTGTGCTTTTTATAACATGTTGTTATCTGAATTTATTATTACTATAGGATACTGTTTGTTTGTTTGCTTGTTCTAGATAATAACTTTTGAAGTGAAGTCTTGCTAAGTGGCTTTTTTGGTCCATCAGAATGCTTCCTATAGTTGTGTCTACGAGAATCATTTCATACCTGTGTCACGACAGAAGTACAAATTTGACTATTAATTGAAACAATATTTACAAATCTAAAACTCCATGCATAAAAAACAAGTGGGAAAATGGATTTGTGTCCCTATTGATGTACCATAAAAGTCTGAGTTTCTTCTGGTGTAAATTTCGTTTGAAAACCTCCACGCAGAGTACGTGGACACCAAACTGTAAGGACTCAAGAGAGAGTTTTCCTTGTGTTGTTGAGAGTAACAATCGATGCTATAAAAGCAAATAAATGTAGGTTAGGTACAGTTTAGCCGGTTTCCTTATCTGTTAAAACTGATAAACCCCGAGTCACAGTCAGGTCTAAAACCACCAGTAAAATTACATCACTTTCAGGAAGACTGGAGATACACAACAGACAGTACATCTAATCAATAACCAATTATTATTATTATTATTATTATTATTATTATTATTATTATTATTATTATTATTATTATTATTATTATTATTATTATTATTATTATTATTATTAGCAGTAGTAGTAGTAGTTTTATTATTAGTAGTAGTAGTAGTAGTTTTATTATTATTAGTAGTAGTAGTTTTATTATTATTAGAAATTATCATTATTATGAATATTATTAGTAGTAGTAGTTTTAGTAGTAGTAGTAGTAGTAGTAGTAGTAGTAGTAGTAGTAGTAGTAGTAGTAGTAGTTTTTATTATTATCATTAGTATTATTAATAGTAGTAGTAGTAGTAGTAAAAGTTTAGTAGTAATAGTAGTAGTAGTAGAAGTTTATTATTATTATTATTATTATTATTATTATTATTATTATTATTATTATTATTATTATTATTATTATTATTATTTAGGATTCTATGTTGCAGCAGTTGTATACATTTGGCTGGAAATTAATTTCTTATTTGTTTTCCCATGACAAATAATGACAATAAAGTACATCAGTAGAAATTGGATCGAACTACTCGGCTCTTGACCCAAGTGAAGACACCCTTTTTTAATTTATCGAAAATTCATTACAAATTGAACTTTGAAACTTGTAAGCAGACACTTTTTGCATTTTATTGAAAAATTAATTCAAGAATTAGACTGTATATTTTAAGTGAATGTATGTATTCTTCAAATTTGAATATATCTGAATACTTTAAAGGTATCAATCACCCCTTGCAAATCTGGCACATATCATTTGATGCGCTGCTTTTAAACAAAGTATGTATGTATGTATGTATGTATGTATGTATGTATGTATGTATGTATGTATGTATGTATGTATGTATGTATGTATGTATGTATGTATGTGTGTGTGTGTGTGTGTGTGTGTGTGTGTGTGTGTGTGTGTGTGTGTGTGTGTGTGTGTATGTATGTATGTATGTATGTATGTATGTATGTATGTATGTATGTATGTATGTATGTATGTATGTATGTATGTATGTATGTATGTATGTATGTATGTATGTATGTATGTATGTATGTATGTATGTATGTATGTATGTAGCAGACGTTAAATGGATATGATTAAACAAGACAACATATAACGCATCGCAGTACGAAACAAAAAAAATGCAACATTTTTTTTGTTTTTATTTTGTTTTGTTTATTTTTTTTTATTTTGTTTTTTTTGTTGTGGTGGTGTATTATTTTACTTGCTTGTTTGTTTCGTTTTGGGGGTAATGTTTTTGTTTAGTTTTGATTTTTGTTTTAATTCGCTTTTAACACTTTGTTGGCTATATCGTGCCGAAAAAAATAAAAAAGTTGAGTGCATCACCAATACAGCCGAAAAGGGTTAGTCTGGATGGGTACGAAACCGATGACCCTTGAAGTCTGACCCTCTACTACCATAACTAACTGGTCAACCAAGCGTAGGAAACGCTGTTTTCTGCAATGAAATGGCTAACTGTATCACAATTATCAATTAGTATAAAATAGATTAGTTCAGTCATGTATGTTTAGTTTTATACTTTTCAATATATGTATCTTCTGTACGTGTGCTTACAGTACTGACAATCATTGCATGACTGCTTAAAACGTATTGTATAACACTGAGTTAAATAAAGCATGCCCCATCCCAAAAAAAAAAAATGAATCTGCGTCATATCGGTACTAAGCGGTGTCCATTTGTGTAGACACCAAAACAGTATTTGACTGTCGTCATAAACATTGAATCCGCCTGCAAAGGGAGAAATCTTTGTTAAAAGCGCCCAAACGTGTCATCTTGGACAATTAACCAGACTAAGTTAATTAGATAACAGGCGGTTGATAGATTAATCATAATGGCTTTTTGTTCAAGGTGTGAGCACAGATTTTATCGGTACGTCGTTTACGCTTACAAACAGTGCCTCTTAAATTGGTATTCAGTTCTATGTACATTCTTTTTCTGTATTCTGCCATTAACAACTGTCCCTCTTTTGTAATAGACATGTAACTGGTGAGCTAACTGAGTCACAGATAAAAATATTACGAGAGGCAACTGTGTTAATTCTCTTCTCGTTAACTCTTCTCGTGTTATTTCTATGCCAAAACTATATCTTTAGCATATTTAAGAGTCTTGTATGCAGAATGTTTCGACTGTAATGCTTCGAAATTAATATTCTTAAATTAAGTTATACTATTTGGTCCTTTCCTGAGATCTGGCAAATTATTATCGTATACCATCATGACTCATCCACCAAATATAATCTCAAGGGATGGGCTGTATTATAGTTAAAAGCACGCTATTGAAACAATTTTTGGTTGATATTTCGAAATAAAACAAAATAAATATTTGTTTTTGCATATTATGTCATGTGATGTCCACGAGTAATTTTCAGGAATATTTCCATACTGTTCTACATGTAGGAAAAGTAAAAACATCAAATGGCTAAAAGTTACATTCGCTTGCATATTGTACACGTCCAGACCTCTGAATGAAAAATCTTTATTTGCTTTTTTGTTTCAATACTTTTTCAGATACGTTTCACATTTTGAATATCTTTTATATCATGGTCTAGTTTATTTTAGCATTGTCACCAGCAGACAGTGTAATGCGAACCTAGTCACAAGACATTCAGACTACCTCATATAGTTCTGCATTATATAAATAATCCTTAGATACCACATCCAACTAACCCGGCAATTAAGGGCGGAATAGTTGTGGGTAATAAAAATTCCCAGCTAACAACATTTGTATTGGGAAGGATTCCCAAACCCCAAAATTAAGTTGGGAGCAAAATATGGGGGCTACAATTGAATTGACGGTAAGATTAGCCGAGAAGCAGCAAATGATAAAAATAGAGCCATGCAATTGTCCATAGAGCCATGCAGGTCCATCGTTGTATCGTAAATAGCCTAGAATGTGTTTACTTGTAGCTATAGACATATATTCGATGTTTGATCTGCATGATGTACCTTGAAGCTGATAGTAATTTCATATATATTCATATAATAATAATTTCATATATATATATATATATATATATATATATATATATATATATATATATATATATATATATATATATATATATATATATATATATACACATACATACATACATACATACATACATACATACATACATACATACATACATACATACATACATACATACATACATACGTACATACATACGTACATACATACGTACATACATACATACATACATACATACATACATACATACATACATACATACATACATACATACATATGGCGAATAACAACCCTTTCAAGCGCATTGGATCCAGCAAATGATCACGTGTGTCAGGAATTGATTAAAATAGATGCAATAAACTGACGACGAACAGTGCGAAACTAGTAACTAACTAGCCCGAGCGCTTTCGACTCTTAATGAGTCTTTTTCAAAGACAAATACAAAACATATACAAAGCAAACAAATAAACACAAATAGAAACAAAAAGAATCTTACTGGATACGCCGCCTTAGAACATTGAAACCAAGCGGTCTAAACCAATGAGACTAGAAAAAGAAAACTGCACCAGTAGAATTAGTCTTTGTAGCCGACTCAGTTTCTTTTCAAACCCTTTCTAGATCTTCTTAGTATCCTTTAATTATTATTATAAGAATAAAATATCCGTATTTAATCAAATATCTGGGATATATTACGAGTTACATAAATGTGCCCAAAGTAATAGATGTCGCTTTGGCTCGTAGATCTTTAGGGAATTATAAACATTTTCAGTATTCACAACAAGATTATACGGGCTGGTTTAGAAAATGTATCTATAGTTTTAACTCATGTGGAGAAATCCATGTAGAGTTTTACAAACACAACGTTTTTGTGTTTATTTGTTTGTTTTGTATATGTTTTGTATTTGCCTTTGAAAAAGACTCATTAAGAATCGAAAGCGCTCGGATTTGTTAGTTACTAGTTTCGCACTTTTCGTCGTCAGTTTATTACATCTCTCTCTCTCTCTCTCTCTCTCTCTCTCTCTCTCTCTCTCTCTCTCTCTCTCTCTCTCTCTCTCTCTCTCTCTCTCTCTCTCTCTCTCTCTCTCTCTCTCTCTCATCACTTCAGATACTGGGATAACCATAAACCATAAACTAGCTCAGTTAAATGTACAAATCAATTTAGTGATTAGAAAGGATTTTCTTTTACAGAAAGTGCCAGGATTGGCAGCCAAAACGGACAATTGGTTGACCCGAAACATATTTAATTTTCATTTTTTTTTAAAAATGTCATATTTTTTATTTTTAATTTTCTGTTTTGGCCTTAGCATTTTGATGACCTTGACCATGTGATGTTAGTATTTGCCCCTTTTCGTTCTATGTGCATTTAAATGACTTGCAACCTGCAGCTTATTTGTCATTCCAAATATAAAATTTGCTATTTGAATGCTTCAGGTGTAATGTCAAAAACTCTGCTATATAAATAAATGATAAATAAATGTGTTTGATAAAGACGGTCATGGTGTTGTTACACGATAGCAATAACAACCTGGCACTGTATCTTTCATATATGTACAACTCATATATGTTCTTGCAATGTAAAGTTTAAAAATAAATAAATAATATACAATTAAAGTTTAAAAATAAATAAATGATATACAAATAATAATTCTGATGAGCGTGTGTAAATTTAAAAGAAAATTTAACATGCGGAAAACTTAGTATTAGTATAATATAAGTACATATCTCATCAAAAAGGTTTCGATAGATATTATTAATGTATGAAGATATTACTCATGTATATGGATATTACTTATGAATATACATATTACGTATGCAGATGTCGCTTATATATACAGATATTATTTGTGTATATGGATATTACTCATTTAAATAGATATTATTGATGTATACAGATATTACTCATGTATACATGTATTACTTATGTATACAGATAGTATTCATCTATATGGATATTACTCATTTAAATAGATATTATTGATGTATACAGATATTACTCATGTATACTTTGCATTACTTATGTATACAGATAGTATTCATCTATATGGATATTACTCATGTATGTAGATACTACTCGCGTGTACGGTTATTCATCATGTTTACAAATATTACGCAGATTTATGAATATCACTTACAATGAATATAATTGCTGTAGCATTCCAGTTATTTACCAGTTCATCGGATCTTTTAAAATGTACGTCTCGCTACTTACATGGGATATTGCATTCTTCTGCCTTTGCTATATTTTGCTTTTTTATCCCCTTGGGCTTTATTGTGCTTTCACTTCCTGTTTCCTTTAATATATAAATAAAAATGAATAACATGTACATATATGTGGAATTTCATCAATTTTCCTGTTGTTGCTATATTCTTCCTTGAGGGCGTAGAAGATATAAACAAGATTATTAAATGTTGTCCAGAGTATGAGATAAAACGCATATAAAATACAGATATAATATTTAATTTGATTACAAGCATGAGTAATGCAATTTTCTTGTTGTAAGTATGTAATTAGAGAAACACGTTCAAAGTTTATTTCAAAACTGTTTAAGGTTATATCTTTTATCTTCTATTTTAAAAAGTCCAGTTTACGAAAAATAATCGTCTTTCCATCCACCTCGATCCCGAAGATCAAAGTTCGCTATAGAACTATAAATAAGGCAACATAAAAATTAAACGAGAGAGAGAGAGAGAGAGAGAGAGAGAGAGAGAGAGAGAGAGAGAGAGAGAGAGAGAGAGAGAGAGAGAGAGATTATACTCAGTTCTATAGTTTAAATGTCAATCATTGTCCGATATTTTGAGTCAAACACGTTCATTATGCCAAAATTAAACGCGTATACTCACACACAATCACGTGTACGGCGTACGATTTATTTTATCTGTTACATCGCCTGTAACAAGATATTTTCATTTTTTTTTTTTGATTATTACATGTATTTCGTAATATAGTACAAATTCGCACGACATTGGAATATTTGCATAAAGGAGTGTTCAAGTAATGTCAAAAGAAGAAGACAGTTCTAGAAATTAGCATCATCAGTGCGCAAGCACCTTGAGGTTCGGATTGCCGCGTGAGAACCACGTGGCGTGTAAGTTTACATTTAGATTATATATAGTAAGTTACTCATGCATTTTGCGTATGGCTACGATTTAGGGCGTGCCATATTCTATGGTTCATGAGATGTATAGTTTTAACTTTTCGGCCAAACATGACATTTAAATAAAATGGATCTTAAGATGGGAACCAGTCTCCAAGTGTATCGGTGATATTCTGACTACATGGATTACATATTTAAAACGAATCGTTCCAGGTAAGTCAATACTGGTTACACGCCAAGCGTTGTACTATCATTACCGCATCAACATATGACTCAGAACTGTATTACTTGTGTATGAGTCCCCACTTTCAAGCCATGGCCGTTAGGATCTTAAGAAAAACAATATCAAGAGAAATATGTAACGACATCGTAATATTCACAGCTATATATATATATATATATATATATATTTTTATATATATATTTATAGACACAGATATATATATATATATATATATATATATATATATATATATATATATATATATGTGTGTGTGTGTGTGTGTGTGTATGTGTGTGTGTGTGTGTGTGTGTGTGTGTGTGTGTGTGTGTGTGTGAATTTAATCATGGTAATATCAACGTTTATCCCTTAACTTGTTTACTCCAATTTTACTCTTAGGTTGACCAATCATTATCAGGGTTTTCGAAATCCGTGCATTTTTTAACCACGTCGAGAGACTTGGGGAAGTTTTAAACTTGAAAGAATCACTGTTCTCCTTTTTTTAAAAAATCACCAATTGAATTTAAAAGCAATCACTAATTGAAATTTCTTAAAAATTACATTGATTATTTAACTTATATTTGGAGAACACATTGTGCAATTTTGACTTTGCAGACACGTTTCCAAGTTTTACACGAGCAATAATCTTGTAGTACGTTATTTTTGAGTCATTAATAAAATACGTGTAAAAATAACTATTTAAAAGGGTAACACTGTCCCTGTGCTGTGTAGTTTCACTTTCAGTCATATGACTTACACACAACGGGGGAGGGGAACTGCTTCGTGATCAAAGCATACGTATGTAGAACGTCACTCAGTATGCTTCGATCGATTGAATGAAGTGAGCTTAACAATTTCACAATGTGATATGTCTCTTTGCACGAGTTTGCTAACAACTATGAAAATTGTTTCAGTTATTCTCGAGGGCATGATTGTTCTCAGTAGTAAAACATAAAGACGTATCTAGGTAAATATTTCCCCACGTGAACCCAGTGATACTCTGTACGTTATTTACAGGTTGCTATATTCAAAGTGAAGGATACGTTGCACGCGGTCTTTATTGTTTGTTTGTAAATGACGTCATTATAGCGACACTCCTAATGGCGGGCAGTCCATTCATAGCCCTATATCAGGATCTATTTTAACCGCCAAACGGACGATTAATGTCAATTATACCTGTGCACACATTACACCTGGCAATCTTACATTAAAGGTGTATAGGGAAATATGGAGAAATATTTATCTAGATTTTTGTCTGGTGAGAAAGTTCATTGTATAATATGGGACTAAATACCAACAAGGTAAGAGAAAAACATAATTTTATTAAGATTTCTCATAGACCAAAATTTTGACAAATTTGTAATTTACTGTGAACTTTACTACAATATTTCCGTTCTCTCTCTCTCTCTCTCTCTCTCTCTCTCTCTCTCTCTCTCTCTCTCTCTCTCTCTCTCTCTCTCTCTCTCTCTCTCTCTCTCTGCTTGTTACACATGTACAGTTTCTGAGTTCAGATAGTGAATATATTTTCTAAAAATGTTCTGTGCTCTGTGTGTGTGTGCGTGCGTGCGTGCGTCTAGAAAGAAAGGGGAATAATCCACCGCGAAGTATTATAGTTAACCAGTGACGTGTGTTAGAAATGGACATTGTTTATAAAAGAACAAATAGTTCAGCTATGTATGAAGAAACCCTAATTCTTTTTTTAAAAAATATAATAAAAACAGCCCACAAACTCGTTACCTACAGCTGTTGCTTTGTTTTCACTGTTACATAAATGATTGTGTATTTATCACTTAAAAACGTTATAGCTTTAGTAGTATGTATTGACACTTATTGATTAACTATCAATTCAGTAAGTTTGCCTGTCAGACCAAATGTATATATGTTTGTCCCCCTCTCTCTCTTGCTGCCACAGTCGTTCAATGAAAAGGCGGCAAATAAAAACGAGCACACATAACTTTCATAGGTTCAATTTGTTTCACAGTATTATTATCTCTACGTGTATTTGATTGATTTAGGCTGAAAACAAAACACTGAAAAAAAAACGGTATTAAAGACAGTAGGCTTTATATTTTATTAAAATACATAATTTAAATCTGATTGCTAATGTTACTACCCTTCGCACCACTTGAGTACTTTCCAACAGTCACGGTAATGATAAATGTAATTAAATGTCAAATATCTGATAATTGAGATTTACCAAATGGCAATTTTTTAAAATTATGCTTGAAATAAAAACACACGTTTGGGTTGTTTTTTGTTGTTTTTTAAAAAAATAAATTGAATCTTAGTGTTGTGTCTGTTTGAGAATATAGAAATAA
Organism: Potamilus streckersoni; assembly: GCA_016746295.1. Lineage (NCBI taxonomy): Eukaryota > Metazoa > Mollusca > Bivalvia > Unionida > Unionidae > Potamilus > Potamilus streckersoni. Next base: position 342,848 of record JAEAOA010000120.1, read on the forward strand.
AAACGTGGGGTGATGGTTGAGAGCCGTGGACTAAGTACGGCACCACCACCACCCCGTCCAATGTCCTTCAAGTAACTTCACACGATTCGGTGACCTTGAATTCAGACCGCTCTTAGCCTCGTTAGGCTTAGCCATTGTACCCGATATTGCCTTCGATCAATAGTTAATCCAGACGCATGACCTAATAGCGGAAGCTTTTAACCGTATTTACTTTTTGCGTAGGCGTCACAGCATATCACGTGACGTTGGGCGGCAAACTGAAACGGTATAGATGTTTGTGGTCTCGTTTTATGTTCGCCTTTGTCATTAGCGCGTGGTTAAGCCAAATTGCGCATTTCAAAACGATTTCTCCCAGCATTAGCGGTAACATTTCGTGGAATTTTAGCCTTGTTTAATATACTGAACTGACCATTAGATTCGTCCATGCATCTAACGTTGACGGCTTATAAAAGTTATACATTTTCGTCTGTTATATGAAGCCGCCTTTTCCATATCAGTTCGAGTGTAAGGAAGTGTGGATTCTACATGGACTTTTTGCGTGAATTCTCAATATGCTTGTGTCAACAGGTAAATCAGTATTACTCCCTTACTTTAGTGACATGCCGGAGATCAATTTATATGTACGTATTTAGCGGCATATCGGAACAATCCTGATTATACAGTACAAAGTCATTGTAGGTGTTCCAGAAAAGACACAAAACGGAGATAAAGCCGAAGAATTGGTAAATTCTTATAAACTAATATGCTAACTGCATTTTTTCTTGTATTTTTTTAAGTCCCAAAACTTTCTCACCTGAAACAAAATCATCACTGGACACATCCGAAGGCAGAAAGGCTGCCCTTTTTGTATCCTCGTTAGATGCTAAGATAGTATTAACACATTCTACATCAATTTGTCTGCAGGGAACAGTTGTTGTTTTGATAAACTATATGAGAAATGGAGCGGAGGTAAAGTGGTATTCTCGTAATTATCGAGACATCGTTAAATATTATCTAAAAAATTCACCGTTGCATTTGTAATTTAATCTGTAGCTATCATTTATGTCAATGTTCTCGTTGAATTTAATCAAAGATACTCGTTATTTTTACGTGATAAACTATTTTGTAAACCTTCGCCTAATTATATTACTTTCTCAGGAATGACTGCTATTCCCAGGAAATTTTTTTTTCCAAATTTGCTTTTCCTTTGAAATAAACGGAGGCTTTTTTCCCTCCAAAACTGCGGGATAAAAATATCGAGGTACTTTTGCAGAGCGACATCGGTCAGTATGTGATATGGCTGATTTAAAATAAACCACTGTAAGTCTTGTTCACTGAAGGACATGCTATTTTAATTCCACTTCTTTTCCTTCCTATTGTCTTCTCCTCCTAGTCCCGACCCTCGATTCCGGGGCAAAGTCATACACAATTTTTCATGGTTTAATATATAAAGACATTTCAGGTGGCAACTCGGTTCTGTTTCGTTAGCTGCCCGCAACTTTGAATGACATTAAGTGGATTTGTTTTAATTACATATCTATAAGGTTATATTGAAATATGCCCAGAGAAGTACTTATCTGTTGACGTTAAAAAACTAACATATAATTTTATTTGTCAGTGATGCCTGTTTAGACTTCACATTAGTCGATGAGAGAAGTTTGATCTCCGCAGTATGAAGCAGGTTCCAAGGATAGGTGATGAGCGGAAAGACCAACATTGTGCGGGAATTTTTTTCCAGGAACTTTGTGCAGATCTGGCTTCCTCTAAATTTGGTCTGAAAGTTTGGATAAACAAGAAGAAGAGTTAGGTGTTGCAAAAATAGTCGTATTTATGTGCAATATATATCATTGGCGTCTTTTTTTTTTTGACAGAGAAATATATGGGAAATATTTTTTGGCATATTCTAAAGAGACAGCACAAAATGCCATAAATTTTATGTGGGGTTTTACATTACTTCATCCTTTCCATATGTTTTGGATGAAAGTTTTGAGAGAGTCGTACACTTACTTGTATATACTGAGTTACCTCAGTAGTATCCTGTTTGTGGTTTTGTGGATTTAACACACATTTACAGCACACATTGCTGCCAGAACCCGGAAAAAAAACACCGACACACAGGAAGCTAATGGCAAGCTTTCTTATATGTCCATTTTGGCCGACCTGGGACTCGTAAAGACCATTCGGACTTCACGCACACACAAATACACACAAACGTATTTAGACCTCGATAATATATTTTTTTAACATCATGATAAACATATTTTCTATACACGTTTAACTTGTTTTACAATGTATACAAATTCTTAGAACAATTTTTAAATAAGATATGGAATGTATCCAGCATTCACTGGATACGCCATTTCAGTTAATTACCAGGGTTGGAGGGGGTGGGGCAGGCTGGCTGGAGCTCCCATAATACTGATAACTAAAGCAAGCGTAACATTTGCTAGAATAAGTTGTCTTGACAGTTAAAATTATGCCATGGAATTGCCTGATTTGAAGTAGATTCCAGGAGCTTGAACTAACACTTCTGCCCGTACTTAAGGTTCTGTCCTACAGTCCCCATGGCATCTTTTACGCAACAGCACCACCCCTCACGATACTAAATTATATATATATATATATATATATATATATATATATATATATATATATATATATATATATAGAGAGAGAGAGAGAGAGAGAGAGAGAGAGAGAGAGAGAGAGAGAGAGAGAGAGAGAGAGAGATATTCTTCCCTGATTACTTATTATTTATTGTCTGAATTCAATGACATAGTGTTCTTTCATGGATCTCATTACTACTTAGTGAGGCATTTCAGTTGTTACTTGTAAGGGTTCATCCATATCATATGCATCGTTTCTCCCAGAGCAAAGTATTGGAATTCAGAACTTTATTCGAATCTTGAGCACATAAAACTTCAACATGGTGCTTGTTAGGAAAAATGTATACTAACAAAAAATCAAAATTAGTACCGGTTGGAACCTGAAGATATCTACGACTTTTCGGAAGTTTATATGGGATGTTCAAAAAGGAAGAAGTACACGTATTTCTCTCTCTCTAATCACTCGGGGGTTTGCCTGCCAGACATGTTGATAATATCATACTGGCCTGCAAAATCCCAAATGAAGGGAGCTAACTCCAGAATTAACAAGAAGTAATTTTTTCAATCCTCAAACATGGAAGAGCTGTTTGGAAGATTTCGTCAAAAAAGAAAATTGTCTTCACGCGGCTTTTTCCAGGACAAATCACACACTTTTTCCTTCCTTTCAAGGTCTCCAAGACAGGCTTTTAGATTTCGTTTATTCCAGATACATTTTTCTATTCCACAGTAATGTGTTCCGCATACGCACGATGAAATTTATATTAACGTAGTCTTCCGATTTGAATATTTATTTGCTTTTCTTGGTTTTAACAGCTCTTTAAACACACTACTGGTTTTATGGTAGTTAAGTACCTTTCCAAAGGACACACCGAGACAGAATTCCCGAAATGGCATGGACAGGTATCCAACCTGCGACCTGTTGACTTAGATTCCGCGAGCTTCCAACATAATCACCGCCGCTCCAACTTTCCAAATGGCTTACGTTTTATGTTCATCTTTAAGTTCACTTAACCGTACATTAATAATTTAAATTATATATATTTATGAGTATACCTTTTGCATATATATGATAAACTATCGTATTTGCTACAGGTACAGAGGTATTCATGCATGTAGTTTACTTCGCTATACATGCTTACATTCAAAAACTGCATTATGTCCTGTATCCATGCATATGCTGTAGCTTATAACGGAAAACAACCTTTTAACTGTCTTTGTTTTCGGGTGTTTATACAACTGGCATGTCTTCACATATTGCCGAGAAGTGTAGATATTGTCGATTTAGGGACCAATTATAATGTTGTGTTTGCACTCTTATCGGATACGAGAACTTTTACATTCAGTTGTAAAAATCACTTGAGCGGTCGGAGTAGGGTATTGCACGCACACACACACACACACACACACACACACACACACATTTACAAGACTAGTTAGACTGCAGATATAATTAGCATGAAATGAAAAGCGACGGAACGATTACACAATAGTTTTGTGTATCTTACCTAGTGACACAGTAGCAATGTATAATTTCAAATTTTCTTTGAGATGGTATAGATCTTTCACGACTATAGTATGAAAGTAACAACGTTGGTCGTTTGAGATAATGCTGATCAGTTTGTATTTTTAAAGGAGATACTATTGTGGTCAAAGCTACTTTTGTGTTGAAAATGGCATGCAGGTGAATAAAAGTCCTAACTTGGTAATTTCAGAATTAAAAATACACACACCAATCTATATGAATAGATGAAAATTTATTTACATAAGCTGTATAAGCCAATATTGATTGTTAGAGCAGAAGATGAAGAACAATAAAAAATAAGGTTTGGTGTGTTTTTTTTTAGATGGGCAACTACTTATTTAGGTATGTTAAAATAGAACTTGAAGATTTTGTAAACTTTACGGTTCAATTTAGAATGATTCAACAAAAGCAGAAAAAAGGTATGATTTTAAACAGCAAATCAAAATAAACTGTAGAAGGTTAGGAATGGTTAAAATTTAATATAAATATGAAATAATTTATACGTTTGAAAGGATTATAAGAAAGTCGCAAATTGATGAAAGTTGAAGAGCATCATTGGGTGGTCGTACTATTGCTTTTGTTAAGAACACAGGCTAAAAGACAGTTTTTGAAGCACAAATAAATATCTTCATGGGTCTTTCTTTGTTTTAAATAACTAACAAATAATAGTATTGAAGAGATCTTATCAGAAAGTCATGTTGCTTACACCAGTGTCAATTGACTGAGGCAACAAGTTTAATTGGTCAAAAAAGTAAAATACGCTGAATTGAAAAATGGTAAATTCAACAGTCCACGTACACGATATCAGTAAAAGATATACATACAAGAGTGTATGTCAGTCACTTGGATGACCAGTGTCAAGCAGATGTATTGAACATACAGTACGTAGATATATACTTCTGCTATAAAATAATTTGTACATGTTAGTGTTCTTGTTCGAAGTCCATTTGGCCTAATGACGATTTAAGGTGTTCTTGCATTTATATAACAAAACAAGACAACTTTTGGCACAAGTGCATTTTTGCAGCTATATATCTTTTCTTAAAATAGGTTTGAACCCAAAATTAGACAACAGAAAAAGAAGACATTCACGATTGTTTTAGAGAAATCTTTAAAGAGAGAAAACCTGAATAGAAAAAGAGTTACATAGGAAATGACTTACAAATATAACGTTGACTACTTTTCATCGGACTCGGACAATAACACAGCAGTTGCTGAAAGCTTTTACCGAATCCTAAAGACTAAAATAATATTCACTCAGCATAAAAGTAGGAAATGGGTGGACGATTTTCCAGTGTAAATGATGATTACAATAATTCTGATCTCTGATTTAGAGACATAACTACTTGAATCAAACAAGAAAGGTAACATCATACGTAGGGATGATCCAGTTAGGTTACCTGACATTGAACACATTTCAACCTGAAATCGTAAATCTTTGAAACCGATTTTCCCAAATAATGGGAAACAATTTTTGAATCGGTCTATTTTACTGATTTTGCCAGACAAAAAATTACGCCAACAAATTAATTTGTGAAACTGTATTGACAACAATACCAAAAGGAATACTGAAAATGCAGCCACTAGTTGTTGGGATTGTGAACCAATATAATTTAGCCAAAGTCACATGTTGATGTTGACATGGGAATATCAACCAACTGTCAAATTTCATTGTAAGATAGTAAAACATTTGTGGCAAATGATAATATTAGGAGTTATGCCTTTTTCCCGAGACAAAACATTTACTCATGCACAATTTGTTAACCAATAGTCTTCACTTACAAAAACAAAATATCTAATAAAAACTCTAAAATCGGTTGATTCTGTAATGTATTTACACCAGTCGATAAAGTCAAAGCAAGTATACTTTTCACGGTGTGATGAAATACGGATACTGAAGATACAGTTATTCATTATAACACGGTGTTGTCGGAACGATTGTTGCAGAACTTTGATTTGATATTTAGTAGTAATTATAATTAAATTTCATACGTGATTGGTACAATTATTGTATATACAACCGTCCTGGAGGCAATTTGTGATGGGGTTACAATTAGTGGCAAGAGTATTACAAAACAGATTATTGAATGCAGACGTAGTACATAGGGGATTAATATATTCTTGCCAGAAACGCCGATTCCGCAATAATTTTATAACACATAAATAAAATGTGTCAATATCGTAAGGTAGTTGATAGATAATTCCTGGAAAATCAGGATGGTTTATGTGATAGAATTGTTAAATCACTGAACGAATCTCGTATTTATAAAGATGGAAAATATTATGGTTCTTATCATCTTAAATTCATCGTTAGTCCAAATGAATGATTTTTTGGTAGAAAATGCAAAACCTCTTGATAGTTCAGTTGTTAATAGCAGTTACAGCTGTAATTTATAAGAGATTTGTTTAAGAGAATGATCTGTATTGTACTTTATCTATGTTCAGATTCTATATTCAACTATATTGTTGTTGTTAATATTGGCAAGGTATTTTATAAATGAACAAACATTCATTTTACTTATGGGAAATGAAATGTTTTATACACCACCATTCAACATGTGTGATATCTACACTTTAAAATTAAACAGTGACAAATATGTGGACAGATATAAATAACTATGTGTATGTGACATGAAGTTTACCCATAATCCATTAAATTGGAGTGTGAAGATGGTAACAAATCGTGGGATTTTCTTCTATAGTCGAAGGATTCCAGGATTAGTCGAATCAATTTTTGTTGTTACCGCAAATCCACATTTACCTTCAAATTAAAACAACTTGTACCTGAATATCACACATATTTGTCACTTCAAAACGCCTTTAATCCGAGGAACAATAATAAAATTTGTAACAATTGAGAATAATATAAAATGATTTGAACATTCCGCCAAATCACACAAGGTTTAAAATACAAAAGCCATAGATGGTATCTATTACCCACAAAATAGAGACCTATAGATAATGAATGAAAGTAGTTATATATGGACCTTTGTAGTAAAACTGCATATGATAAAAATAAGCCTCCCGTAGATAAAGACTAAAGATAAAGCCACCTTGCTATGGATATTATCTTGCCAGATAGCATGGATTCAAGAAGATATAACTAGATTGAATCAATGTATCTGGTAATTTTTAATCATCTTCGTAGATACACAAGGTAAGAAACAAAATATATATTAAACAGCATGTTTCTACTATTCAAGACTCATGGAAAGTTAATGCATGTTTTGTACTAGTGGTTTAAAGATTATGATTAGATTACAAAATTTGTAACAATTTTATTAATGAAACTATAGTTTGCTGTTGTTGGTCTAGGTATCCTTTTATTTCCGGTTGACATAGTTATGAAAATGGATTTTGTCGATAGATACAACAACTAAAGATATCCAGTGGCACGTTCAAACCGAGATTAAACCCTACCATCAAGACCGAGGTACTAAATTACAAAATCCCAAAGGGTATAAAAAAAATCTACGAAAGGACGACAAAAAAAATGCAGAAGATAAAAGAAATCAAAGTGAGTACAAATTATGTATAATATAAGGTATATGGTTTAAGATGACGATGTTTTCCGGAAAACCTCACTTCCGGCGAAGAAAAGTCTACTGTCTTGGGAGCGCAGCTTGTGAAGCGAACAATTGTTGACACGATGATACATGAAAATATAACGATATGATTGTCAAACCATACAATTTACTATGAAAGGAATAATCGTTAATATTGGTAGTTAAGGTTGCAGAAGCAAGTATGATTTACTTTGAAATAGGTGCCAAACTTCTTCTTATGTTAGATGTTCTGTTTGCAACTCCATTAAGAAAAAGTAAATAACAAACGAACTAATCTCAAAACAAGTACATAATATGTTCAGCAACGAAGTAAAAAATGGTCAGCTGCTTTCAAAATCCAGCTTGCTATACTGTCAATAATTCCAAGCAATGCTGATACCACACTTTCCGTAACTCTAACAGATATCTAGCAATCCACCAGTATTGTTCAAGCCCTTTTAATTTTGTCAATGAATGACTTGTATTTGACTCCGGCTGGAGCACTGCGAATACTTGTTTCACCTCAAACCTGGTGCAAAATTTAGTTTTGACAGAGCAACAGTTGATACGGTCATATCTAACAGTTACTTTAGCAGCTGTTGTTAAACCCTCTTCTTATACATTTGTGTAAGCCATTCACAAGATGTTAATTTTCTATACCCTTTTGACCGATTTTATTTTAAATATTTTCTCTAAATTATCTCTCAATGTTAGTTATCCAAATTATTTTTCTTTCTGCTTTAAACACTTTCCAACTTTTCATACGATGCAATTTTTGTAAGAATTGAGCGCTCTTTGCTGATGTCTTGTTTTTAACTGCTGTCTCTTCTTCATACATTTCAACATTAATCTGCATTGATTCTTTTTCAAATTCTTCCACAACCGTTTACAATATCACTTAATTTTCTTTAACCTTGATTTGTAAATAATATGTTCACTGCATGCGGCGTAAATTACACGTGAATTCTTCCATGGTTAAATTTCCTGCTTCTCTTATCTGTTTATGAAATTCCTTATTTGTATTTATTAGTTACATTTTTATTTTTTCATGAATTTCATTGAGTGTATTTGTAAAACAGTAGGTTCAATCGAATATTTAGGTTTTGTATACTTAAAACATACCCAATCGTTACTTTAGTTTTGGCCAACCGAATGTGACCAACAAATCTTTTCCAATCTGGCCTGGAAGTATTATGTATTTGTTACTGTTTGATCTTGCCTTTCATCGGAAATTTTAAGTTTTATCATCAGATTTTACATTAAAAGTTGTTTTGTTTTTAATTTAAAGTTATATATGTACACATGGTATATTACTTCATAAGTGTAAAGTTAATCTTTAATGTCTTTCTTCTATACCTTTAAAACATGGCGTGAAACACTAGAATCTGCAATTGGAGAAACATTTGTAGCGCAGAGCACGATTATGCGTCGTCCACATTGCTTTATGACATGTTCGACACAAATCCAGAACCTTGTCGAAGAATAAGGAAAGCATGATTTTCTCGTTCATAAATAGACAAAGTCGAACTAAAGAAATGAGATGTATGATGTACAAAAATAGATAACGGCTAAAAATGTGATTGAAGAAAATTTTGGAAACAAAAAGGATAAGAAGCAAACCAAGAAGACATAAAATGCCTATATCAGTACCAGAGCTGCTAAAATGTATAGATCATGGACAGCTCATGAAATCTTAAATGTGATATCTTTAGTTAGCATTTCCCATCACTGATAATTTACACAGTTTACATAATTAATTGAATTATGGTTCAAACCTTCAAGTGAATTTTTTTATACATTCAGATAGATTTTTTAAATATTTAGAATAGGATAACTTCTATCTACATTGGGTATTAGTTTGATAACTTTCAAACATTAAATTTAAAAATACAACGGAAAGAAGCAAATAGAAAATACTGTAAATTTCAGAAAAAGATATTAAACATTCTTTCATATGGCTATCATGTAATCAAGTCGATAATGAACGACAAACTGGACACAAACTGGACACAAAGAGATAAAACAGACTAATAAATGATAGTGAAAGTTCATTATAGCCAACATTCAGCTTTTGCAGCCGGGAGGGTAAACAGACCACTTTATCGAATTATAACTCATGAAGACAAAATCTGGGTTTCAATTATAATAATTATGGACATAATTATATACTACTGAGATTATGGTCTCAATTATCAAGACAGACCCCTTTCTCTTAAACACAGTAAACTGCGTATTGGTTTCACCTGGAGGGTGTGTAGTTCACAAGATCAGTAATAGAGTACTATGTGTGTGGGTTTAAGGATAATTAGAATGTAGTAATCAGATTGTGACGACCAGAATGTGACAATCAGATTGTGATAATCAGATTATAACAATAATTATGATCTCCATAACATAATCATAGAGAATGTGACAATCAGATTGTGATAATCGGATTATGACAATCAGAATATAACACTACTAATCTGAATGTGATAATCAGAGTGTGGTAATCAGAATGTAGCAATAATAATCAGATTGTGACAGTCCACTTGTGATATCCATATTGTAACAATAATGATGATTTATTGTGAGAAGCGCAGTATGTATTCTCCGTAGCAACTCTTGTTACAGTGTTCAGTTGACCCTTGAAGCAACCTTCTACAATTATTACTTTCTATCGTAAATGTCATATATATATATATATATATATATATATATATATATATATATATATATATATATATATATATATATATATATATATATATATATATATATATATATGAACTACGAAATAATATGAACTGCATCTGATTCTACGGTTGGATATCCAAAATATGTAATTTTTCCTGACATAACAATGTCACCAGCAAATACATCGCGAGCTTTCATAACATAAACATTAATTGATTTACCGGAATCTTGTATTTTACCTTGATCAGCAAATGTAACTATATTATTAACAGCCGCGGAGGGAATGCGTATAAGTACATCTGATAGTTGTATATTACTCATTTTTAATCGTCCCTCTTTATCTTTGAAAAAAAAATAACTTCATTTTGATCACCACTCGTGATATTTAATACATTAGTAGTTTCATTTTTGAGCTGATCAAGAGTTGCATATTTAGATAAGCTACCTTGCTGAGCAGACAACAAATCTCCTACTGTTGTTCCAAATTTTGAACAAAAGCTCATTATTTATTTACTACTTGACAAAAATTATATAACATAAAATTTTATAACAATAATTTCAAAATCGTCTATATTACATTTTGATACAGAACGTTTGATAAAACGTACACATAACACTGAGTTTCCAGATTGTCATTATCTTATCATTGGTAGAACTGAATAGGGCAAAACAAATTTGCTTATGAATTTACTTCTCAGAGATAATTTTAACTACGATCACAATTTTTTACAGAATTACTATGCAACAAGATAAAGTACGAATTACTTAGCAATTATAATGACAAACTTCGTAACGAACTTGAGGCTGGCGAAGATTTTTATTATCAGACAACCAGAAGAACATATTCCAGTTATTCAACTTGATTCTTCCGAACACAAAATAGTTGTTTTTGATGATATTCCGTTAAACAACGAGGAAATAAATAAAATCAGATCGTATTTTTCATTATCACGTAATAAAAAAATGTAATTATATATCTCGCTCAAGGATATTATAATGTTGATAGATTTATCAGGCGAAATACAGGTTGTTTTATATTTGTTCCAGGACATGGACAATATTGATCTTAGAAATATTGAGAAAGAACAATTCGGCGATGTAACCAAAAATAAATTTATTGAACTATATTGTCAAGCAACTGTAAATAAACATGACTTTTTCTTGTTTGATAAATTAACAAATTATGGCAGTACCATGTTTCGATGTTGTATTGAAAACTGTCTACCGTAATATTTATAGAAAATAGTATATAATTAAATGAAAAGCAGGCAAAGTACAGAAAAAAATATAAAATCTAAAGCTACTTGCACAATCTCAGGCACAATTTAAGCAGCTAGTACAGCAAGAACAACGTGGTCAAGTTGCTGTAGCAGAAGCAGCAGCTACAGTTCTCAAACCAATTACTGAGGCTTTACTTGGAAAACAACCTGAAGGTAAGCCACTATCAGAAGAAGAACTTAAAGAATTATAAGAAAAAGGTCTGGTTAGATTAGTTAAAGAACAACATGAGAGATCTTAAGATGAAAAAGTTTAGCTGAAGCACTTGTAGCACATATATCTAATCCTGTTGATAGACAAGCTGCACTAGATCGGCTAATAAATAATCCGCTGGAACGTGAACGAATATTAGCAATTGCAACAGTAGTTGGACCGATTGAAAGAAGGTTAGAACAAGTGAAAAATTCAGAAGAAAAGTTAGAGGATATTTTTGCTATAGAACAAGCTGAAAAAGAAGCATGGAGAAAAGAACATACATGGATTATATATTCAGGACAGAGAAAGATTTGACTATAATTTAGAAAATATTAATAAACAAATAGGAGATAATGATTATAAAGATTATGATGAAAATATGGTTTTAACAATACGAGAGAACGAGATATTATTAAAAAATCATTTCAAATCCGAAGAGAAATTTAAAGAGCTAGAGGAAATAAAAGAAGAAAGTAAGATACATCTTGACAATACAAAACTGGAAAATGAAAACTACATCAGCAGTATTAACAGATATCGACATTGGGTTATTGCTGATCTTTATATCAAAATTAATAGTAGAATAAAAGAAAAGCGATACGAAAATCTTAACCATAGTTTAAGTTCTGAAGCTTTTTATCTAGATGAAAAACGTATGAGGACTGATAAAGTTCAGCCTATGGATATGAAACCTATTGAAAGACAAATTGAATTAAGTTGATTGATTGATAATTATGAAGAACTTGATAGAAGGTTAACTGAAAAAAATAACAGGAACTGGAGTTAGAATATTCGCGTCAGATACTAAAATGATAAGCAGATTAATACTACTGATATCAAACGAAACAGGGAATGTTGGTGCAAAAATTGACAATGAAATTATTGATATATATAATAACTTGAGATTGACAAATTTATTAATATCTGACTAATACTAAACTTTACACCGCGACTTAATCGCGGCGACCTAATTTTATAAAAATATACATGTCAGCAACATTATTATTGGACTCTCACCAATCTGATCAAGATAGCGCAAATTTATTAATTTTACAGTAAAGTATATTCCACCAATAGAGCTGGATCATGAAAAATAATATGAAATTGGATTAATTTCCTGCACTTTTTTGCATGCTATGGCAAAAGTAAAAACTGGAGCAAATGATGAGTTTGATTTTACTTCTAACAATCGAAGTTCTCCGATACTTAGAAAACGATGATTTTTTTAAAATTCATTAAGGAGCTTACAACATAAATGATCTAAATAAACAATGAATAAACTTATAACAAACAAATAAAGAAGTTGCCGACAATACCTTGTGAGCTAGAATGACTTTAAAAGATATGGCAGTTAGTTTAGTTTTAAAAGCAAAGTATTGCACAACTGAGAGGGTTTAAATACGATGGTGCATATCATGCTGAAAAAGACCCCGAAATGTTTGACGAGGAATTTCAAGTAAATTTAATTGATACTAACACATTTTTGGTAAATTGCACTCTTGAATCTCGTTTTTAGTCAGCAAAGGGCAGTAAAGAGCAAACTATATACAGTTTTTTCACCAGAAATTTCAGTTTTTTTTCACCAGAGGTTTCACCAGGTTCTCTTACATAAATTAGTTCGCGTCTTATTATTTATTATCCGCTAAATATTGAAAATCAAATAACAGAAGTAAATATGCAACTGACAGACCAATATGGAAGACAGTTAGATTTGAATAATGAAGTTGTTACTTATTACCTGCACTTGCGCGAACAACAGTAATTGAACAAATTTATACAACCTCAGATATAATGAAACAGAAAAAAAGTTTATAGAAAAAAATAGGAGGATTTTTGGGAAATATATTTGCTAAAATTATTGAAAATATTCCAAGACTAGCTCGTAAAGTGGCAGCAATTGCACTTGATGTATCAAAAGCTTTTGCAACTGGAGCTGCATCTGCCACTGAAACTGCTGTAGGACAAAAATATATGATAAAATAAAAGGCACACAGCAAAGCGGTGTAACGACAATCAAAAAGTTAGTTCAGAAATCGCACCAAGAAAAGACATTCAACACCCAATAATAGCAACAACTAAAAAGCTTTTATCACCAAAGGAAGAGCAGATTATACAAAATTTAATATCTAAAGTTACAGCGCCGCAATAATTTTATGTAACCTAATTAAAAAAAATGTCTGAAAACTTATCACAATTTAGCAGAAATTTATGACACAGACGACACAGTAACATAATTTGAATATGTTGAATACCTAGATGAAAATTCTAAGTAGCCTAAAAGGATGGCATTAAAAACATTTAATACCATATAAAAGCGGATATTTCTACTGCCTCGCAAAGAAATGGAAGTTCGTGGTTAGATTATAAAAGTAGCTGATCCACCTACAGCAATTGCAGCTAACGTGGATGTAGCTCTTATAAATAATGGCTGGTGTTTATTTAGAAGTGCTCGATAAAAGCTGGCCAGTCAAACTTTTGAAGATATTTCAAATCACTTACAAGTTGCAAGTACAATCTTAAATTCTATTTCGTTTTCCGATGATTACTTCAGATCGACTGCACCTAATATGATGTGGTTTAATGATACTGGACGTGGTATGGCAGGATCTGTAGAATATATTGAATGTAATTTTGCAGGTGACGCTAATAACAACATTACTAGACCGTACATGTACCTGTTCGACTTAATGCAAAAATGTCACGATGCTAGAGATGGATCTCATATATCAGTTGAGGAATTTTGTACACTTTACCAAATTTTTTATTTTGATGATAGAAAACAGAGCGAACGAGCTGTAGACAGTATAGATGATATTGAACATTCCAGCAGTTAAACATTAGTGATAAGCGATATATTTATTATAATTGACTCTGTCGGAGGTAAAATGTCAGTACAAGCTTAGAGAGATATACTCAAAGTTTGGAGAAATTTAAGTTTAAACTGTAACTGTTATATAATGACAAAATATATCGTAAAAGAAATACATTTAACAGATGGCTAAGTTAACAGAATTAGTGGACGCTGTTGCAAAACAGAAGCAGGATTCATTAAAGGTCAACCCTAACACTTTGGGTAATTTAACAAAATAATTGTTAACAAAAAATTAAGTAAATAGATACAATCGCAAAAAAACTTTTGTTTTCAATTTAAGTGTTGCACAAATAACTGCGATGGCAAAACACGGTGGTTTCTTCGGTCTAGCATTATCTGTAATAGCCAAAACATTACCTAAAATTTTGCCCGTGTAAGTAGGTACATTAGGACAGTAGCAGCGACTGGAGCAGTATCTGGCGCAACATAAATGGCAGTTAAAGGTATTTTTCGAGGCAGTGGAATAAAGAAATCTGTTGTATAAATAGTTATAGTAATTTGTTTATCTCAAGATTAAATATAATGCTTAAAAGAAAGTCGGTGCGAACAAAATGACAACGACGAAAAAAGTCACGACAGCGACAAGAGGGATTTCTTCCAATAGCCTTGTTACTAGCAGGATTAGCAGAAAGTTTATTGCCAGGTCTGTTAAGAAGAGGACCAACGCTGCCAGGAACAATGAGATAAAATCGCCTGCGTTAAGTAAATTGAGATACTTGATAAACTAAAAAGATTAAAACCTTTCCACAAAGTTTATTAGAAAGATGAGCTTACAGCGATTCCATCAAAGCAAGTGATATCGTGCGCTATAAATATAAAAGATTTGAATTACGGATATGATACACATTGGGAAGCAGATTGTTTTATAACAACTATTTTGACTCGTTCGGACTTCCACCAAGTTATGCAGTCAAAATATATTTGAGTAAATACAAAAAAACTAAATTATTCGTCTAATCAAATTCAGCCAGTTGGAACTTCCGCTTATGGATATTGTTGCATAACGTTCGTTAAGCAGATAACAAAAATCCTGATTTTTTTAAAAGTTTGTTTTGCAGTTTAACAAACAACCGTCAAACGCTAATGATGAGATTGCAATTAGTTTGTGTAGAGCTTGCAATTAATTTTATCTAAACTCAGTAATATAACAATATCAATATATTGTCTTAATTATAAAACTAAAACAGAAAATAAAAAAAGCAGAAAAAACAAGAATAATAGAATAATGCTGAAAGGTATTGCTGCAATCTGAGGAAAAAGAAAAAGTATGTTTTAATCATTTAACCATCAGCAGCAAAGTTGTCCGGAGCGGGCTGTCCTAACGTTATTTTAGTAGACAAATGAAAACTGAAAGTTTGAGGGTCAAACCCCCAGCACTTATCAGCATAAACGTAATCACTTTTTTTTGTATTTTTCACACAAAATTATTATTTTCTCGCTTATTGCTTGATGTTCGATTTTGCTTAATTTTGTATAAAAGATGCTAAAATTGATAAAACTTATATTGGAAAACCCTGGAGGTTTGTCCCTCACAAAAAGGAGTAATTTGACACAAAAAAAACAGGCAAAAAAATAAAGAATATGACTAACAAAAAAGTATTTTTTCAGATTTATAAAAACTTTGTCAGTTATAAATAAATAATGACATGCAATTCTGATTGCGATAGAGATATATCTCTTGAACAAAATAAAATTGTTACATATTGCCACTTGACTAAAATGATATTTCGCTGCCATGACATGAAACTTCTAATCAAGCTGACGCAATAGCAATGCGTCATGATATCTGCTATAGAGATATTGAACCTCTTGGCAGCGAGGAAAATAAGCACAGCTATGATAAAGTAATGTTTGACGAACTTCGTTAAATGAAACCCGTAAATATGCGAGAACGTCTTGAGCAAGGGCTGGTCCCGTTTTTATTGTAACAAAATATAAACTTGGACTCGGCAAAAACTTGTATGATGATTTGGCAGCTGAGCTACACAAACCTAAAACAATTTTGCTACGAAAAGTTGTCGCAAATGCAGTTGATGACATCTGGGCGATAGATTTAGTTGAATGTCAAATCTAGCTCAATTTAACGATAATGAAATATATATATTGTCAATGCTGTCGATGTTTTTAGTAAATACGTTTTTAGTGTATCATTTGAGAATAAAACAGTGACCCCAGTGATTGATGCGCTAAAGCAAATAGTAACAACTACAGAAAGAAAACCAAACAGAATCTGGACTGATCATCAAGCAGAGTATTTTAATAAAAAGTTCGAGCATTTTTTGGACCAAATGAAATTAAAAACTACGTTACTGGAAATGAGGAAAAAAGCGTTAGTGTAGATCGATTTAATCGCACGCGCAACGAAAAAATTCATAAGCAATTTGGCAGCTAAAAATTAATAAATGTATTGACAATTTACAGAAAATTCTTGACGAATACAATAACGCGAAACACCAAACCACGTGATTGGAAATCCAATACAAGCTAATGAAAACATACCGCTAACACAAATTTAAAGTTGACGATAAAGTTAGAATTTCTTTGACAAAAAAAACATTCGAAAAAGGTTATACTCATAATTGGAGCGAAGAAGTATATGTTGCCGATAAAGTACTTTTACCAATACCAATTACGTATTCATTGAAAGAATTATTAGGTGAGCCTATAACTGGCAGTTTTTACGAATAAGATCTTCAAAACAACAGAACAAGATATATACGTTATTGAAAAAGTTATTAAAAGCGCGGCAACAAAAGTTTAGTCAAATGGCGTGAATATAGCTATAAATTTATTTTTTGTGTATCAACTCGGTCAATCGAATGATATTATTATGCATTTGCTCGTATTTTATTAGTACTGATATACATTTTACTGGCTTTGATAAAGAAATTAAATATAATTTTCTTGTATCATCAACTGGCATTAAATGAAATATTTTAACAAAAATAAAATCGTATTATATATTTTTTGTTGTCCCAGTATTTTCACTTTTAGAAAGGGCATTATACGTTGCCAAAATAACTGATGTTCGACAACACTAAAATTAAATTTAATATTTTTGGCAATATGGTATTTAACATCATATCTCCCAGTTGTTGGTCTACTCAAATTTTTCTTGCTAACAAAAACTTCATCTTCGCCATTGTTATAGTTATACAGAATATCATTTTCAGTATAACCAGCAAATCTTCATTGGTGATATTTTCTTATGTAACACTACGAACTGGAACAAATTCCACCGAGTAGAACTGAACCAGTCTTTCGACTAAGTTCGTTATTATAATAATATTTTATCTGATTGATATATAAAATATGATATAAAATATCACTGGCGAGTTAATATATTAAACAAGAAATAACTAGCTGAAGCAGTTCGAAATTGTTTGATGGATCACAATTTTTATTTTGTTGATCTTATGATAACAGCAGGCAAATCTAATAAAAGAAAATTAACAGCTGCGGATATAATAAATCTTGAGACAAATAAAATGATGACATTACGATTAAATCGCGAAGATATCATGGAATTTAGTCATAATTGTCTTACTAGAAACGATATAGAAAATATTATTTATTATTATATCTGAAGATATATCTTTCAAATGTCAATATAGACGCCGATCCTTTTCTACCGACGGCGACATATTTTACCCTTTGGGGATGAACTTTAAGGCGCTTTGCAGCAGTTGTTATCGACTTAAATTTCATTTCTTTATTATATTATAACTTTATTGAAATTACGTATATAGCACTCATAGCATCGTCAGTATATCCTTTTTCACTATCTGCTTGATATGTTATTAAATCTAGGCTTTCCAAACGATTACCAGTCTTAATTTTATTGATATAGTCGATGACTAAACTATTAGGAATAGTTCCATGAAATTTTCGAACACAAATATGTGAGCTTTATAAATAACATAATCCGTTTTGGTTCCACGTACCATCACATTAAGATATCCACTATTATCTAAATTTCCAATAACATTTTTAGTTCTTATGAGTCTAATAATTACCATCTGCTTCATATAGATCAAATATTGAGTGGGTTTGAAATTCATCCTGCAATCCTAGTTTTTCAATATTATCATCTGCAAATGCGTTTTGTTGTTTTTTTTGGGGGGGTTGCCCTACATGCTCGTTGCTCTTTTGGAATATCGCTAACAAACAAAGTATAAATAAAATCTTTCTATCACCTTTCACGGAAACTAACATACCAGTAGGTGTTGGTATGCAAATAATATTTTAAGATGCTATGTTGATATCAGAACCTAATGCATTTCCTGCATATAGGCTGGACATTGCGTGTACATGATACTTTTCTTGCTCTTCCGCTATTAGTGGCAGACATCTGAAGATTTATGTGATTATACTATATAAGTTTTATATATCGAATTTTAAAAATTTCACTTAAATATAAAATTATTACTAAATATAATATGTAATGCTGAAAATGCGAGATGCCGCCAGAAAGAACACTATCAAGTACAATAGAAATATAAACCAAAATATGTCTGTTATAGATGTCTGTACGAACTTTCTAGAAATGGAATACTGCAATAACATCTCAAATACTGCGCCAACGTTCCAAAACTAGCTATGCCCAGCAAAAAAAATATTAAAATTAAAAAATTATAATCATTAACTAAATATTAATTTGTTATTTACGCCGATTTCGAGTGTCTGTTGGTTCCTGTAGTTAGAACAGAAAAAAACGAATTTATCCAGTACCAGAAAAATACAAGAGCATATTCCCTGCGGAGTAGCTTATAAAGTAGTTTGTTGCGCCAGCAATAAATTTTCATCTCCAATAAAGTTATTTAAAGGTAAAAATCCTACCGTGTTGTTACTAAAAATTTAATAGACGAAGTTAATATAATTTCTTAGAGATTACATAAAACAGCTCCAATGAGAATAACTGCAAAATAACAAATTGATTTTGATAAAGCTGTTAATTGTCATATTTGTAAAACGTTGCTAGTGGACTCCAACGGAGTTCTTTATAAAGTGCGAGATCACTGACATTTGACTGGCCAATATCGCAGAGCAGCTCATAACAGTTGAAATTTAAAAGTTTATGCTCCAGATTTTATTTTCGTAATTTAACGTAACTTTTGTGGCTGCGACAGTCATGTCATTGTAGAAGCTTTTGGTGATAAAAATATTAAAGCTAAACTAAAATTGAATAATGTGATAGATTGAATCCCAAATAATTTTGAAAGTATGTCAGTGAAGCTTGGCAAATAACGCTTTATTGACAGTATGCAATTTATGGCAGCATCATTCGACGAGCTCATCAAAATTTGTATCAATTCTGCTAACTTAGAGCTGCTTCTGTGAAAAGTATGTCGATCTTACAAGAAAAGGTATCTTTCCTTACTAGCATCTCGACGATTGGAGCAGATTTAATGAAACATCTCTGCCTGACAAAGATAAATTTTACACGCAGCTCAAAAATGAAAACATTACAGATGATGAATATAAATATGCACGAGATATGAGGAATAAATTTGGCTATAAAATGCTTGATGATTATCTCAATTTATTGCTGAAAACAGATTGCTAGCCTAGCAGATGTTTGCTAGCATTTTCGTCAGGTTAGTCATACAAATTACGGATTAGATCCTTGGTGGTATTATTATGTTGGTATTATTACTCTGGAACGCTATACTAAAAGCGGATAAAATAGAACTAGATCTTCTAGCAGATGTAGATTGAAAAAAGAATCAGAGGCGGAATCAGGATTATAACAAAAATGGGCAGTAGCTAATAACAAATATCTGAAAAATCATGATAAAAATCTTCCGTCGAGTTACATTATTTATCTAGATTGTGTGAACCTTTATGGACGGTTTGTGACATAGCCAATTCCTTGCGGTGGGTTTCATTGGTAAGTCCAAATTAATTTCTTAGAGATTCTGAAAAATCTTCCGAAAGATATTTCATATTTTTCTGAAGTTAATCTGGGCTATCCCAGTTCATTACATGATCTACATAATGACTATTCGTTTTGCGCAGAGTTGATGACGATTGATTATAGTTTATTATCGCCTGAACAAAGAGCAATGACAACGCCAAAAAGTTCGATTGTTAATAAGTTAGTTCTAAATTTGTTAGATCAAAGAAATTATGTTATGCATTAGAAAAACTTTAAGCAAGCAGTAGAAGCTGAACTAATTCTGAGAAAAGTCCACCGCGTGTATAATCAGTCGCTTTGTATGGCAGATTATATTGACTTAAACACGAAAAGTCGTGCCGTAGTTAAAACCGAATTTGAGAAAAACTTTTGTTTTCAAGTTAATAAACAATTCGGTGAACTCGGTGTTTGGTAAGACTGTTTAATATTCGCAAACGGGTCATTATTGAGATTGTTGATGACATAAATCGCAGAAATAAATTAGTTAACGACGACGGTTTTGTTAGCATGAAAATATTTAATGAAAATCTTGCTGCAATACAACGACGAAATAAAAATTTAAAGTTAAATAAAATAAGTCAATTTATGTTGGTGAAGCTGTACTTGATGTATCAATGTGGTTGATTTTCATTATAATTTTCCTAAAAGGAAATGGCCAGATCCGGAGTTGCTATTTACTGATACGGACTCGCTAGTTTATAATATAAAATGTGAACGTGTCTATCAGGATATTTACAATAACAAGGATTTTTTTTATTTATCAAATTATCCAACATGTAGTGAATTTCATGATAATTCGAACAAGATATTTATTGGAAAATTTAAAGAAGAATTTATGTTAGTACCGGTGAGAGAGTTTATTGGACTAAGAAGCAAAATGTATGCTATGATATTATATGACAATAAACTGACAAAGAAAGAAAAAGGGTATCACTCGCTTATATGTCAAAAAGATGATGCATTTAGACGATTTCAAAGCAGCTCTAAACAGAAGCATTAGTTTTGTTAAAACTAATGTCATTAGGAAAAATAATCATAAGATTAAATCAAATACAATTATAAAACGTGGACTAAACAATTTAGATGATAAAATGTATTGCAAAGACGGAATTAATACTCTTTCACTTGGACATTATTTAAGCAATATTGTCCACACATTAGAAATAATGTTTGAAAATTTAACAATATTCGTTGGAGTTAATAGCAAAATAAAAACATAATGGTCAATAATAAAAAATATCATTTGAATTTAATGATGAAATTTCAGGTATTTGTTTTAGCAAATTTGATAGAATCAAACTTTCCCTTATCAGCTCAGAGGAAAGCAAATAGTTTTCATATCTCGAAAATTTACGAGATGCACTTACATTAAAATGTAAAAATTCACATAATCCAATCAGTCAAAATCTGTATACAAAATCATCATAGACCTGGACAAGTCAAAGGTTTTTGCAAAAGGTCGTAAATATCTTCTTAGCAAAATAGCTATAAAATAAATGTTTGAATGCCGCCATAAGGCATCTGGTGTGATTAAATTCTTGTTATATGATAATGATAGGTAGCGTTGAAAATATTGCAGCGGGTAATGAATCTCCTTAATAAATTACTGAATCTTTGTTCACGAGACAGGCTTGATAAATGGTTTCAAAACTCGCCTTACATATGCTGCTTCCTTTGTTCTAAATCTTTTGCAAGTGCTTTAGGAATGCATATCTAATTTAGATTTTATTTCGTTTATTTTTGTCTATAAAACGTATAATCAGTAGATTTTTGAAAATACTTTAATCTCAAGTGTCTATGTTCAATGTATTTTAATCAAGATCGACAAATCCTCTAGGAATATGTATTATTTGATCAAGATGGACAACTCTGTTAGTTAATCAAATAGACCAAATCTGTCAGGCTTGACCTAGAATAGAGTTATCTGCTGTTATGAAAGACTAACATTTTTTTTTTTAATCAAGATGTATATGTTAAACTATTTAATAAATGTACTTAGCTTCAGAAGAAAACAAACGGACTACGGACAGCCAAACATAAAACCCAAGTTTTATAGAGAATATATAACAACATTCAAAACTGTATTCGTGCTGCCTAGCACACACGTTATCTTTAATCAGCATAATAGAGTTATTGATTTTATCGTTACGTCGCATAGCAAAGACAGCAAACGTCGGCATTAGATCGCTCCAATGTATTGTAAAATTGAAACATTGTGTTCAGAAATCTACACACTCTAACCCTATTAAATCTGATTTTTTTCTGTATAGCCTAGAAAATATCCGTAGCATACTAATAAAAATTACAGAAATGTCAGCAGAAAATCGCTCATATTTTCAGCCTCTATCTTCATATCATCATTAGTTTTTATACTATAAATAGACCTGGCTAAACTGCAATGAAAAATAGACTTACATACATAAATTAGGTTTGGACTTGTTATGAAAACCCTGCTATAAGCCGAATGCAAGCGTCTAATGAAAAGATTTATATTTAATATAAGATGCTTGGCCTATATACATACACACTACACTAAATAAACCGCTCAATGTATTTTGAAAATTAAAGTATTTTACAAAATGTTATTTTATTCAAAAAAACACTGTAAGTTTGTAAGTTATAAGTTATGATTTTTTTATAAATTTTCTTTATGACATATATGTCTGTATCATATAACTATATAATAACTTTTCCAACATGTATATGTAACCGAACTTTATAGTTCAGTGCTAGAATCTTGGATTCTAGTACTGACCGCTCTGAGTTCGATTCCCATCTTTGACAAAATCGGTGGGTAGTCGTTGGATATCGTTTATAAGAAGATGGAGTACCCTAGGAATTTCCTAATTTCCAACAGATGAAATACACTTATCCACCATGTGAATACGTGGTGAGTTCAACTTTTGAACTCCCCGAGTGTTTGCCTGGCACGTCATCTGTTGAACGCAATTTAAGGCTTTCCCCGCAAGGATATATTGGTGTCGTCGGTGTTGTTTTTATGTTTGCATGTTTTTGTTGTTGTTGTTGTTGGGCTTAACGCCATTTTTCAGCACACGATTCATGGCAGCCAGTATTAATGGTGCAGGAAGAAACCTGGAAATCACCGGAAAGAACCACCGACCCACGAGAAGCTACTGGCAAGCTTTCTCACATATCCACATTCGCCGAATCTTAGACTCGAACCCACGCAGACAGAGGTGAGATGGCAGTGATCCGTAACGGACAGCGCTTTAGACCACTCGGCCACGCGGAGTCCCGCATGTTTTTGTTGCATCTGTGTTGTGTGTGTGTGTGTTTGTGCCGTCAGTTCCGTCCTTATATGTAACCCACGAACTTGCTAGAATTTACATGACAATCTAGGAGTTCACGGGGTTAAACTGTGCTGTCCTAGGATATGCTATATGTAACCTCTGATCCTGCTATGATGTTGTTAGACAACTTAGGTAGTCACATGGGGTTAAACCGTGCTGTCTCTTTCGTGCAATTCGAACTTCGTCCGGTTCTTCTAGGATGCTAGATGACAACTTAGGGTTCCACATAGGGATATTGTTTCATATGTCCTATGATAAGTTATATGTTACCTCTGAACTTGATAGCGTATCATGTGACAAGCTAGGAGTTCATGTGGTTGTGTTGTCTGTGTCGTCTTACAAAAATGCCCCTAAATTTGCTAGCATGTTATATAAGCTAGGAGTTCATATGGGATTAGTTGTTATTATAGGTTTTGTAAAAATATTTTATTACTTTTACTGTTAAGTTTCTATACCTTTAGAAATATCGCTATCAAATAATATATCGACCACGCCAATAAATTTCATAACATCATCTGCCCAACCCACTATTCGATCATCATTTTCAATCGCGAATAACCATACCGATCCATATTTTGGTGATATATGATAACCTACGTTTTTAATACAACCGCTTATTATATTAGATTTTATACTAGTATAACATGATGCTGATTTGATTTAATTAAATCTCTTACAAAATCTGTTTCTTAGATCAAATCCAAAATGTTGTACTGAAGTATTGTACATTATATATAGTATTTTATTTGTTT
>JAEAOA010000120.1:372500-440000 GCA_016746295.1 Potamilus streckersoni
TTCAAAACTTGATTACATAATTTTAATTCATGCATTTTCAAAACTTGATTACATAATATTAATTCATGCATTTTCAAAACTTGATTACATAATATTAATTCATGCATTTTCAAAACTTGATTACATAATTTTAATTCATGCATTTTCAAAACTTGATTACATAATATTAATTCATGCATTTTCAAAACTTGATTACATAATATTAATTCATGCATTTTCAAAACTTGATTACATAATTTTAATTCATGCATTTTCAAAACTTGATTACATAATTTTAATTCATGCATTTTCAAAACTTGATTACATAATATTAATTCATGCAGTTTCAAAACTTACTTGCAGCTATAAAGTCGTCTAAAACTAATTTGTAACAAATCTAATGTGCAGGAATACTGCTCGTATAACATTATAAAAGATGTATGTACAGGTATATATCGAATATTGACTGCAAACAAAGAAGTTCCGGAAGAAAATGAAATTTTTAATTTGGCAATTTAGAGGTAAATAGACTGGCAGATATTTTTATAACTTCCTTATAAAACTATAATATGTCCAAATTTTGAATGGTTTCAGTTTTAATTTGCATTTCTCACAAGAACTTGAATTATATTGAATCAGCTCTGCTCTTTTTGTATGTTGCATGCAGTCTTTGCTTTGGGTTTCAGAACGGGGCTCAGTTTCCATCCAGACCCTTTTAATGATTTCCATGAAGTCTGTTTACACGAGGCATGCAATTCTTGACTAGTCACTTTATATAATGATATTAGTAATGTATTATTTATTCTGCAAATTTGATTCATGAAATTTCATTCAATGGATCTGGGGTTTTTGTCCTTGTTTTAAGTCATCGTTCGGTTATCTAGACCCGCGTTAGGTTTTATTGGCTTTCTGCTATGCCAGACATGGTACATGATGACCAATATTCGTTGTAGAAAAAGGCCAAACAGATTATATGATAATAATCAGTGGAGGATTAAAGCCTTTCAGGGCCCTAAGCACTGAAAATATTGTTTCCCCCACCCCTACAAAATATGAATCTCATAAAACCCAAACAATTTTACATTCTTTAAAGGTAGGAAAATGTCAGTGTTTCAATCATTTCAAATCAAAATATTGGTACATTCAGATGAAATGGTCACATAATTCATTCAGTTTTATCATCAACAATTAATTTGAATTATTTTCTGGTGCCCCCTTTGGGCTAATGCCCTAAGCAAGTGTTTCGTATGCTTAATGGGTAATCCGGCACTGATAATAATACAGGTAGACAAAACACAACAACTCAAACAAATATTGATTTGTCTTTAAAGAGTTTGTTCTTTTATAGGTTAGATTTAAATCAAAGCACCAGTTTGAGTTCAGGAAAATGATACTCCGCACTACAAGACCTTGGATTCAAGGTCGAAGATAATATCAAAGCTTGTGTGGTACAGTTTGCTTGTGGACTTGGTAACACTTGCGAATACCTTGAAATGATAACGAGGCTTGACCTGGGAGATTTTGCGGAAGACCGTCTCAAGTTCAAATATCTGCACTTCACGACCCGTAAGCAGATGACTGTGCAATTAGTTGGACAAATTTTAGGATATTATGAAGGAAATAATTTTAGCTAGATTATTTGATAAATTTGGGTATGTTCATATCAAAGCTTAACCCACCATTAATTACACGAAGGTGAAAAATAGCATTGGTCTAAACTCTTTAGTGAAATTTTGAACAATATAAGCAATTTCCCACTCATTTAATTTGTCTTGTTTGATATATTTTAAAAGTAAAGGTATGAAGGCACTACCGAATTGATCTGTAATAAATTTGAAAACCTGTTTTTTACTACCATAGTTTCAAAGTCAAATAAAACAATTGTTACAGGGGACTGTACTATATGTCATTACTATCACAAATAATAACTGATTTCTCACAAATTCATAACTGGTAGTAGACAATTATTCTTTGTATATCGTGCAACGGCTTTATGCCACGCTGAGAAAAGAGTGAGAGCGAGGGTATGTATGCATGTATGTATGTACGTACGTACGTACGTACGTACGTACGTATGTATGTATGTATGTATGTATGTATGTATGTATGTATGTATGTATGTATGTATGTATGTATGTATGTATGTATGTATGTATGTATGTATGTATGTGTGTGTGTGTGTGTGTGTGTGTATGTATGTATGTATGTATGTATGTATGTATGTATGTATGTATGTATGTATGTATGTATGTATGTATGTATGTATGTATGTATGTATGTATGTATGCATGCATGCATGCATGCATGCATGCATGCATGCATGCATGTATGTATGTATGTATGTATGTATGTATGTATGTATGTATGTATGTATGTATGTGTTCGAACATCGTTTTCGGCCAAAGTGAGTACGTGGGAAAGCTTGCTAGCTTCTTGTGGGTCGGTGTTTGTTTCCGGGGTTTTCCCGAATTCTTCCTCTACTATTAATTCTTGTCGTCATGTATAGCCTATCTTGTGCTGAATGGCATTAAACCCTACAACAACAACAACAACAACAACAACAACAACACCTACAACAACAGACTATCTTAATGATTATTATATTCCAACATTTTCCAGCTACATTCACATTTGAATCTGCTAAATTAGGCCCTTTACGTTCCTGTCCTTTTGGTTTCAGACGATTGAATGGGTTCGAGATTATATTAAATTAGTCATTAAGGTGAGCCCTCCTTTGTTGCAGTTACAAGTAATGTAAACACTAATCACCGCTCTTGTGGACAGTGCCGTACTAACGGTAAATAGCGCCTGGGCCCAGAGGCGTAAATGGCGTCCAGGGAGACGATGATGGTCCAAAAAGCCAGAATACTAGGCCTGAATGACTGAAGCCGGGGAAAGTTCTTTGGGAGAGAGTTAGTGCCCCTCCCACTAGCTAGTTCAAATATTTAATTAGATAATTATTATATATTTATTTTCATGCAATAATGTCATTTCCCTTGGAAAAGAAAATAAGTGAGATTTAACTTTCCTCTGTGTCTCATGCGAATTATGTTTCAAGTCTTGTAGAGACTGGTTGTGTTTAATCGTATATTTTATACGTATTTTTGGCTATAACATGCCTAAGTAAAGGGCGGTACAGAGGCGTAGCTAGGATGGGGCAGAGGGGTACATATGTCCCCGGGCGCCAAGGTACACGGCGCCAAAATGAAGCTTACA
The DNA here is from genome assembly GCA_016746295.1 of Potamilus streckersoni. Taxonomy (NCBI): domain Eukaryota; kingdom Metazoa; phylum Mollusca; class Bivalvia; order Unionida; family Unionidae; genus Potamilus; species Potamilus streckersoni. The sequence continues at coordinate 375,696 of JAEAOA010000120.1, forward strand.
ACGTTACATTATAATAAGTAAAATAGAAAAATGTGATTAAATGGGGAGGGGCTGAGGCGCCAATTTTATAGTTCGTCCCCGGGCGCAAAATATCATAGCTACGCCTCTGGGGTGGTAAGTGCCTTTCCAAGGGATACAACGAGGCAATAAACCATTACTGGCTTGGACGGATATCGAACACACGATCCCTGGTGTCCAAAGCCTTACCAAATGAGTTACAAAGGCCACTCTTGGGCAGTTTAAGAGATAAACTTTATTTTATGGTCACATACTTAATGAGGTATATCACAAGGACACTTAATGACCGCAGAAGAACGAATGTAACTGATAACTGTGCATTTTTGCATTACTTATCTTTAAAATTTTTCAGTCATATTGCTAAGGTATCTTTAGTGTCGCAGTTTATAGTGATGTCTAGCACTAGGGCATCATGCGGCAGACATGTAGCAATATGTCCCATCCAGTATAGTTATCCTGACACCAGGCCGACCAGTCCTAACACTAATCTCTTAATGCTGAGCGCCAAGCGATGCAGCTGCTAGTATCATTTTATAAGTCTTTGGTATGAATCGGCCTGGGATCGAACCCACGATTTCCCACATCTGATGCGGACGCTCTAATCACTAGGCCATCTGCGCGTTCATTTCATTTATCTGTATGGACTTAAGTGTCGCGAGCTGCCTAGTCAAATATCTTCTATAATTTATGGTCTCATATTTGTATCAAGTCATAAAACGAATTAAAACATTACGCAGAGAGTTACGCAAAATTTTCACACGTTTACATTAAAGCTTACGAGCAAATTTTAATCCTAAATGTAAATAAATGCATTATAGTCTGAAGCGAATAAGTTGAAGCAGAATTAATAGAACTAGAGTAAACAAAAGTTAACGCATCAATGAATGAGTATGATCAGGTATCTTCTCACTGGTGTATCACTTGTACATAATTTTGATTTATGCACTTTTACATTAACTTACCTTCTATATAAAAATCCACATCCGTGTCATTAGCATAAAGTTTGTTTTGTAAAGTAATTGCTCCACTGAACTGATAAATGTCATTAGTGAAATATTCCTTAACTGATTTGAAGAAAGAAGATGTTTTGCTGCAAATTGTAAAACCCTATTAGACGTTGATGTTTAACTATGAATTCTTACCAACCACCATAGAATAACAATCATTTGTAGCTTTTATGCTTTCTTCTTTTCATTTAGGGTTGTCTTTCAATAATTCATTTATAAGCAATTGTATTAATATTGTCTATAAAACTTATACGTGAAGAGCAAACAATAGATGCAAAATGGTAATATTAATCACTTTGATCATAACTTTGGTCTGACATTTTTACTTGTCAATCAAAGACATTCACGTCTGATATCGATCTTAAATGAGAGCTTAGGATACTAAAGATATAAGAAAGGGCCTTGTAGAATTTGTATAATGATATAAAAAAAAGCCTTGTAGAATTTGTATAATGATATAAGAAAAGGCCTTGTAGCAATGGTACATGCGTGTAGAGTTCTTTACCTAATATAGCTACATACAAAATGCCTTTTAATCAGGTCTCAACAGTGTTAGGTCGAGATCTGCCAGACACCGATAAGTAAATTTTTTTTGTACAGCAGACTATCAGAAAAGAGTTTCATTCTGTCTTAGGAAAAGTTATCATTAGAAAAGGTATGTTCCTAATGATATGCGTCACTTTCAGAAGTTCGACAGTGATGGTGAACGACAAGATCAAAAGAACATGACCTTTCACCGGTGTCTATCAGACTTCAGCTTAACTCTGTAAAGATCTGGCTCAAATCAGATTGGCTTTTAAATAATAATAATAATAATAATAATAATAATAATAATAATAATAATAATAATAATAATAATAATAATAATAATAATAATAATAATATGGTATATGTTAATAAAGGAGTATTTAAAAACGTTGGCTCCAAAGTCATGTGTTCTTTTATAGAAACAACTTGCTTGAAACTAGTATATATCAACGTTTTATTAAACATTTTTGCTCGTTCATTGCATGAATGAAAACTGAGCATCACGCATATGTTATGGATGCGCGCACGTACTCGAGATGATTATGATTCACTAATGAACGAAACTAAATTTGCGGCAAGAGATGGAATGTAATGCAGCCAAAGAAATACAACATATAGATGTTGGAATACATAACACAATATAACGTCAACGAAAATTGATGTGTGATTTGGGATTTTTATTATTAACGTACTTTAACAATTTTTCAGTCATATCGAATAATGTCTGCTGTGTGGCAGTTTATAGTGATGTGTATCACTGGGGCATCTTACCGCAGACGTGGGGGCCCCGAGTCGGTTACGGATCACTGCCATCTCACCTCTATCTGCGTGAGTTCGAGTCTAGAACTCGGCAAATGTGGATATGTGAGAAAGCTTGGGTCGGTGGTTCTTTCCGGTGATTTCCCGGTTTCTTCCTCCACCATTAATACTGGTCGCCATGAAAAATGCTGAAAAATGGCATTAAGCCCAACAACAACAACAACAACCGCAGACATGTAACTATCACAGTCACATTATCCTGACACCAGACCGACCAGTCTTAACTAACCTCTTAATGCTAAGCGTCAGGCAAGGCAGCTGTTAGTCTTTTGTGTGACAGACAATAAAATTATGAAAGAAAGGGCCAAAAAAATCTCGTTTAAGGTTGTCATTGTGATTGTCATCATTATTCGATGTTCCTGTTATAGTAGCTGTAAATCTGATAGGGGCAGAGTGTGTCAGGATTATTTCCAGGGTACTGTTACCAGTTGGTCTTTTGCTACGCCCTGAAAATAAGAATGTACCTTCATGTTTTTTTAGTTGCGTGTTGCATCTAAATCCTAGTACAACAAACCATCATGCTGTCACGGAGAATATAAGTCAACTGTTTACGTGAAAGAGAAGTTGATTGTAAAATAAAATTGTTTTTCTTCATGTACTTATGTTGTTGGGCTACTTTCATCAATTTGTAAATTTGTAAACAACATCGGTACTCAATCACATTTATCTTAATGTCCATTTAACATCTACTTGACAACGAAGGAACGAGAGACTGTGTTCTGTAACTCATAAATATTCCTTACACAGAAGGTATGAAGTTGGATATTAAAGAACAAATTGTTTGCAAGACATAAAAACCCAAGAGAGGCCAGAGACAGGAAACTTTACAAATAAGCAACGAAAAGAACGGCGGGCCTACTGAAGATATATTGAAAACCTGAAAAGTTGGAACTATGATCAAGACTACCAATCTAACAAGCAGATGAGATTTTGGAACAAGTATTACGTTCATACGTAGAGACAACTGTGGTGTGGCACCCATCAAAGAAAACCAAAACAGGAAATTAACAAAGGAATCTTTCATGAGGGCACACTTGAAAGCCTTATTAAAGTCAAGGACCGCACGTCTACACTGTTTTCCCTTGTCTAAAGTTATGTCTTTTCATTTGAAAATAGACTGACATTGTCTATTCCATATGTTTGCCTTGTCGGATGCCTCTGAAGGAATCACGGAACTAATTCAGTTCCCATTGTAAACCAAGGAAAATCCCATGATATTAAAAATTCAGTGACTTAACATTTTTGAGTGCTCATGACCAAACGTATATTTATCAGTAGAGATGAAACCTGGAAGTCAGCTTCTGTGCTGAGGAAAGGATATGAGCCGCTGCAGTTTCTGGATCTGCATTTGTTTGAAACATGTGCTTTCAATTCCGCACCAAAACGTCAGGTGCTAATTTTAGTAATGAGTGCTCCAAACTCAGCACTATTAAAGGACTTAAATTCCATCAATAAACAATGTCTTTACTTTTATTCACTTTCAGCTCGGATAAGGTCTCAAAGATTCTTGTTCCTAAAACAACTTACATTATTAACCAATCCTGGTCAACCAAACCCGTATATACTCTAATTAACGTTCACCCATTTCTAGGCTGGTTACCATTTTTCAATACAATTAGTAACGTGTGTCCTGTAATGCTCCGGTGAACTAGTGGTTAGAGCATCCACTATGGCATCAGGGAAAATGTTTTGAAATGCATCAGTCATATACCAAATCGCTATCGTAGACGGGACAACAGCAGACCAAACAATTGATTGTTTTGGGTACCATCTTCTTCCTTGTGTTCATCAATTATCTACCATCGATCGTCAAACCCAACACACATTTGAATAGTCTACCTGGAAATCAACGTCCTCAAGGACTACAAAATCATAAAAGAAGACCTGAACCGACTGGTGCTCTGAGAAAAGAATCTGGTATTCTGGCACCCAAAGAAACAGATGTAGCATCTTTGGAGTTAATAGAAAGAAATCTATTATGGCCAACTACACCATTAAGAGGCCCAGTCTATCCATTTAGGATGCTCCAGGAAGCGCCACAGAGACAAGATGATTGAAAAGGAAAAGCATCCTTTCTTTTCTGCCCAGCAACCTTCGAATTGGCATCAAGGAAGTCAAATTAATAACTTCAGCAACATAGCTTTCAGTACTGCTCAAACGTGTAGAACATATATATATATATATATATATATATATATAGAGAGAGAGAGAGAGAGAGAGAGAGAGAGAGAGAGAGAGAGAGAGAGAGAGAGAGAGAGAGAGAGAGAGAGAGAGAGAGAACATATATACATGATAAACAGGAGATGGATGGTTCAGAAAAGGACTGCTAGATTCCACAGACTAGCAGCGTCAGTGCCATCATCTCCAGCGGAAATCGGTTGAGTCGAGACCAACCAAAGTCCAGCTGATCATGCTGTTCAAAATAGCGAACAACTAGAGGGAATGCCGGCCGACAAATATCTGAACCTAGCATCTAGACCGACCAGGGAAAATCATATCAGAAAGTTCATCTTCTTTCCGAACACCATAGAGACATGTAACAAACTACCAGCAACAGTTGCAGAAGCAAATTAGTTATCAGGTTCAGGAAACCAAGTACGCTGTTCCCATTAACCACCATCTTGTCAATATGGCGTTTGCTACCCACGATTCATTGCTACTTAGATTGCAACAATCCTAACAAGGCTAAAACCCGCGTCGACTTATGGTAATACGGTACTAATATTAGTACAAATTGAATTACATTAGTCAATTTTAACTGCTTTTGTGTAGTCACTCTTAATGGAAACGAAGGGTGGATGACTGTTCTACAGTATCGACATAATCCCCTTATGTTGCTCCTCATGCAAATTGAAAGATATAATAATGAATTGCATTACGCTGTAACCAATATACAGGGAAAATGTTTTCTGAGCTTGTTTGCCTATATCAAGCAGATTGTATGTATGTTCTAACACGATTTACATTCACTGATATTACAATCTATTTTGGTGTAGCTTTGTTAATATGTTTGACAAGGCCAAAGGTACATTAGAGATGGTGGACATAACAAAGAGAAATTCAGACAAGACACATATATTTAGTATCACTTTATTTTTCTGTTTAATTTCTTTCTTTTAATTATATGAAAAATCAGAATAGGTATCTCAGACAACATTTTCTTCTTCTGCTCAGGCTACTGCGGATTGAAAAATAATTTCAGTTTTAAACAATTCTATGATTTCAACTAAAGTGATTACACACTTTTTTTAAAATAAAATTTCAGCACTTGATACTGGAGCATAATTCCTGAAATCTGGCATGTGCAATATAGGTACCAGTACTTAAAAGATCTGCTAATTTGTAAATTGAGTAACATCAACTGACTTTTATGCTCAAATTGAAAAATCCAACTCATAATTATTCTCATATTTAATTTCTAACATTATAAATTTTAGATTTTTAAAGAGGTTGATTTTAAGTCTCGTTTATCATCTGTGCTTATCTTCAACTGATCTCTAATCACCGTTAACATTTTTCTGCTATACATGTTTTGAATTTTAGAAAAAAAAACTGTATACAGGAATCACGCATTTACTTACTTTATAATCGAGAATAATTCCATCTGCGAAATGATAAATTAAGCATTCTCCATGGATTCCAGCATAAAGTACTACCTACCTACCTACCTACCTACCTACCTACCTAACTGCCTGCCTGCCTATCTGCTTGCCAGCCTATATATATATATATATATATATATATATATATATATATATATATATATATATATATATATATATATATATATATATATATATATATATATATATATATATATATATATATATATATATATATATAAGTGATTGATATGCATGGTGTACAAAAAATATTGTCTCTTTATTTGGCAATGACATAAATCCATAACTCAGAGTGTTTATGCAGCCTCAAAAAACATTTAACTGATTATAATACTGAAAGTTCCACTGCCTGGATGTTTAATTTTGATGCTTTTATAATGACACTATATTGAAATACTGTTACTAATATGGTACTATAACAGGATTTTATTTGCACAAAGTCTCGAAAGAGATCAGCATATACGGATGCGTTCTTCTATTCATTCTTTACTTGTTATACGTGTTCGTGAGAGTAAAATTTATACCTGCATGCCATTTAACCACCTTCTTCAGTTCGACTTGTGGGTGAGTGCGGATATAGGCAAGGGCTGGCCTGAGGCCGATTGGAGAGAAATTGGCCGAATCAGGTACCGTGCTCAAAGGGGCCTCGCGCGTTAATTTTTCAAAATAAATCTAAGGAGAGAGAGTTTATTGAAAGCGATATAAGACAATTTTAAGTTCAATATCATATAAAACTTGTTTAAAAGTTTATTTCCAAATGCCATGGATTGGTCCCATGCGCAAGTCCAGAGGGCCACACCAGAATGAACCAAATCGGGCACATTCTCTCTCTCTCTCTCTCTCTCTCTCTCTCTCTCTCTCTCTCTCTCTCTCTCTCTCTCTCTCTCTCTCTCTCTCTCTCTCTCTCTCTCTCTCTCTCTCTCTCTCTCTCTCTCTCTCTCTCTGCATACTGAGATTGATTGATCTGTGGTTACCTTCGATCGCCCCATCATATCCATCTGTACACCAATAACTCGTATATTTCCTGATATTCCCACTCATTTACAAGCACTCCTCACATATCAGATATGATATAGAGCATTGGGGACAATGCTTGAAAAGAACGGAGAATAGAGATGAACCAAAAATATGAAGCAATATTTTGTGAATTCTAAGTAAATTCTCTGTTAGCTCGAACTCGGATAAAAGGAATGTATGATTACTACGATGATTAAACACCATCCTTTTATTTTTCGGACAAGAACTTGTTTTATTAGCAATTGTGTTACAAAGTATGACAATGGACACATTCAACTGGAGAGGCAGATGCCGTCATGTACACTAAGACATGGACATGCTCATCTCAAAAAGAACATGCAGTCATATACACTGTGACATGGACACATTCAATCATATACAATGAGACATGGACACACTCAATCATATACACTGAGACATGGACACACATCTACAGTGAAGAAGTACACGCAGTCACATAAGCTGAAATGGCCATACTCAGCTGAAGAACTACACACAGTCACATACATTGACAAAGGGACATACTCAACTGGAGAAGTTCACGCATTTATATACACTGCGACAGGGACATACTCAACTAGAAAAGTATGTGCAGTCATATACTCTGAGACAGGTCCATGCTCAACTGGATAAGTATGTGCAGACATACACTGAGACAGGAATGTACTCAACAGGAGACGTATATGCAGTCATATATACTGAGACATGGACGTACTAACTGAAGAAGTATATGCAGGCATATACACTGAGACAAGGTCATACTCAACTGGAGAAGTATATGCAGTCATATACACTGAGATATGGTCATACTCAGCTGGAGAAGTTCCCACAGTCATATACACTAAGACAGGGCCATACTCAACTGGAGAAGTATATGCAGTCATACACACTGAGACAGGGACGTACTTAACAGGAGAAGTGCCCGCAGTCATATACATTGAGACAGGGACATACTCAACTGGAGAAGTATATAGTCATATTCACTGAGACAGGATATATTCAACTGGAGAAGTATATGCAGTTATATACACTGAGACAGGGACATACCTAACTGGAGAAGTGCACACAGTCATATAATACAAGGAGACATAGGCACACCCTAATCAATAAGTTAGTTTTTTGTTAGTTTTAACCAATTATCCGCCTATTCATCCTTAACACGAAATGTATATTACTGACGCCAGTGAAGATATCAAGATCTCTGATGAAAACTGTCGACCCCTGTGCTTGACTACAGTACATATTCAATGTTTACCGTTCACACTTTATTACAACATTTTTATTATTCTAACTACAATTTCAAGGAATTCAGTCCTATTTATTAATTGCCAAAATACATAGATTTGTTTTGTTTCAAATGTTTACTTCATTATTTTCTGTTATGTAAACTTCTTGCTGTCCCTAGCAGACAATTGGGAATACAGACTAATTAGCCTGAAAAGCAACCTTTAGGGTAAATACATCATGTTTACTGTGATTATATTGGTTATTTCACTGGTACGTGAGACTTGGCTCGTTTGCCTAATTTTATTACCTGTTTCAATTGATCGAATTAGCACTGTTCAAGTTAACTGCGTCATGCAATATTTTATTTAACATTTTAATTTTTCATTAGTAATTTATGGCAATAAATTTCCTCGGCCAGTTTTTATACCTAAGATGACAAACCCAACATCAAAGCGATACCATGTAAAGGTCATAATCTTTGACAAATGAATTCCTCTAGCTTGCCACACAATTGCAATGAAGAAAGAAGACAGACTTTGGCAAATATAGATGCAAAGAGATAAGGAAAAACAAAATGCAGATGCGGAGAAAGCGAGAAAAGAAAGAAAGAGAATTTCAATTTAGATCACTTAAATTAGAGCTGACAGGTGAAATGAATATCCTCACACTATACACAAATTCAAGTATTGATGTTTCTAAAATTATTAGGTTTGTACCAGTTTTAAAGAAAAAGAAGTATATTGATATTTTACTCATTTAAAACAAAGTGCTGAAATTTGAAGCGGGCTAAGACAAAATTGAACTCTGTTATAGAAAGTGCATAGTTTGGCAAAGCTCAAAACATCTGCAGTTCCATGTCAGTACAGAAAGTGCTGATTATGAAATGGTTAAGGGATGTATCTTGAAGGGATATGAGTTGGTGCCTGATGTTTGTCTGCAAAAGCTTAGCAGCTATGCAAAAAATTAAACTACAAAAATCACATGTCCAATTTGCAAGAGAAAAAAAGCAATTGTTTGATAGGTGGTGCTTAGCCAAGAGAGGTGGTCAAGGGTTACGAAAATCTCAGGCGAGTCATATTATTGGAAGAATTCAAGAATTGTTCCATAGTGACCTTTAACACTAAACTTTTTGAGCACAAGGTCCAACCTTTAGAAAGTACTGCACTTGTAATAGCTAACGAGTAATCCTTAGCCCATAAAGTTTCTTTCGTCAGCAAGTCTTCCACTCAAAAATCTTCTTGCAAACAAAACCTATTTTAGTCTAATACGAGCACTTCCATATTTGGCATATCATTTAGGAATCAAGCTTCTGATAAGATTGACCACAAATCCTTATTTATTCCTACATGCACCTATTGCAAGAAGTACTGAAACGTTATTTCTAATTACTACAGCTTTCATGGAACTGACCCACCACTGAAAGGATGAAACAACCCCAGGATTGTAGGATATGACTAAAAAGTACCTTAGTAAACATTATCCAAGTCAACCCTAATATCAGTGTGAGTACCCTTACAATATCCAGATTTTATAGTGTTTTTGCACAGCAGCATAATTGTTCTAATTCTCGAAAAATTTTACGTCACTTATTTATTATGATACATCACATATTTATCTGCTTGTGTGCGGCAAATTACACGTGCAGCTACAGACCATTTTATAGAGCATAATTTAGTTATTCAGCATGAAATGTTTGACATATTCAAAGAAACAAAAAGGTTATAATACAAAATCTCAGAACGTTTTAAATAATTTGTAGTAAATTTTTGGTAAGAGATATTTTCAGTCATGATTATTAGCAAATTTAAAATAATTATGTAAAATTGTTTTAGATCTATGCTTTTATTTTGTATGAAAGCTTGTTCACCAGGAAAAAGATTTGATACATTCAGATAAAAGTTTCGAATTTGAAAGGAGACACGAAATCTGGAAACTGAATTAATTAACCCTAGTATGCCTTGATCTGTTAAAGACCAGTAGAGAGTTTTATAATCAGATTTTGTCATCGATACTGCCCAGTTATGTTGATTTTGCCAAAACTTATTTTATAATGCTCTGTTTCTTAAAAGATTTATTATTTTCAAATACTAAAGTGTAATTACAACACAATGTTGAAAGATTTAAATGTAAAATAATCTTTGCAGCCATCGATTAGGAGAGAATTATTCGTTCTTGTTAGTCAATGATAGTGTGCCTTGCATTACATGTTCTTGTCAAAGATACTGTTTGGTACATTACATGTTCCTGCCAGTCAAAATTAATGTGCGGTGCTTTATATTTCATAATCCTTAATTATTTAATTGTCACAAATTTAAATTAATCGTATCAGACCATATCGAAAGAGGAAGACAATTTAACAGACTGATGTATGAATCTTTATTAACTCCCTTTGCCTTTGTCTAATAATTGCTTTATGGTTATGATTCCGAGTAGTCAGGTAAAATGCTGGAATCCAGACACATCTTTCATATATATATATATATATATATATATATATATATATATATATATATATATATATATATAGAGAGAGAGAGAGAGAGAGAGAGAGAGAGAGAGAGAGAGAGAGATAGATAGATAGATAGATAGATAGATAGATAGATAGATAGATAGATAGATAGATAGATAGATAGATAGATAGATAGATAGATAGATAGATATACACGGACGTAAGCCATTTAAAATAATAATCCAAAGAAAATGAAAGTTACCTTATTTCAGCATTTATCTGACTCATGCTGAGGTCCATTTTTGAAGAAAGTGGTTCTCTCTTTTGTTTAACTTATTAGTACTCTCTTCAATGTTTTTATGCGCTTCAACTATTTGCTTACCGATATAAATGGAAGGAATTTTCGCGTTGAATCTGATGGTATCTAACTTGCCACCTTTGGATTACCAGTCCGACGCTGTACCAGCTTATTTACCAATGCTCTACGAAGTATATTTAAAGACTGTATATATCACTTAAAAATGTTTAGAGTCAAAGAATGTTATTACGAGATGCGAAAGTATACATAGAGGGCAACGTGAGTTCTGTTAACTTTCGAGAAAAATCAAGGTACTTATTTTTCTGTCAATGTCTTAATGAAAATTAGTATACCATTAGTTAAGTAGATAATCTGAATATTTTCTTTCCACCAATTATCGGGGAGGGGGCAAGGAAGTTTTGACTACAATTGACTACACCCACATTCCCTCTATACCATCAGTAGCTATCCAGTGCTAAGATCTTTGAATATGTTCAGCATTACTCCTTGAAACGGAGGGTATCCGCCACACTTTAATCTGTTTGTCGGGTCAATCAAAGCTTAGATTAATCTGCTACAATTTCAATAATCCACAGGTATAAAACTAACAGTATGTACCAAAACATAAGATTTTGCGCCTTTACAAATATAAGTACATATTGAGGGTTTGGTTTGGTTTGGATTTGTGGGTTTACCGCCATTTTTCAGCACATGATAAGCTATACGTAGCGAACAGTATAATTGTAATCAGTACACAATTAATAATTCCGGTTCAGTACCTACGAATGTAGTCATGGTCTATTTTTAGATCATTTTTTTTCTGTCTCCGTTTGTTGGTGATACAAGAGTTAGATTTGGGCATTCTTAGTAAGGATTTAAAGGCATTTGTTTATTCTTTAGAATGTGAGCTTATGGTATGGTTTTCTGTATGTATTTCGGCGACAGTGCACATTGAGTAATAAGGCCAAGTTGATGATTAGGAAGTGAAATACGTGTTCTGTTGCATGGTGTTTTGTTTACAATTCAGCCTCTCAAAAATAATGCAGGTCAACCCTTGACTAGAACTTCACCGTAAAGTCGTCTCTGAAGGTATTTTAAATTAACATATGATTTGTATTGATTGTCACACAGCGGGAAGTTCAGTACTGAAAAACAAATGTTGAGACTATATAGTAAAATTAATTGTGTTTTATGGCCTGTCATCACTGCATTTGAGTAAAGTTTAAACTGATATAAAATCTTTATTATTAATGATAGAACCAAGAAATTTTAATACGTTATGTATATTGACTTTAAAAATATAAAAAAATGAAATTAAAATAAGAAAATAATTTTAATTTTAAAATTTTACATGAAATTTTAATAAATTAAAAAATAAAATATTTCCACTAAATATACACATATATAACATTTATTGTGAATTATATCAAATGATATCAACATGTATATACTCCTACACCATATGCAAGCTCAAACTGATGGATATTTGTCAAATTTTATCAGAGAAAATATATTTGTTAGTCAAAATGAAACCCTCATTTAAAACACATGAAGACCAAATTATATTTTGCTTTTTACCTTTAGGTGATTGAAACTATTTATTTGGGGTCAAAACAGTTAATTTATGTGTTTATGATGGGGTGACTTCCTGAGTAACACATATCTGCTTGTATAGCTATCAGTAACTGTTTAAAAACATAGTTATATGGTATTTAGTGAGAAGATAGAGATGAAGACTTCATATTAGAACCTAACAAAATCATATTAAGCTGTCAGAGAATGAAATACAAGTCAGAGGGCTAAAATATACTTTACTCAGGTATATTTACCATTGCATGTAAGAAAAGAGCGAAATGATGTAAGTTGAACACAGAATGCATTCTATTTAATTGTTCGGTTTCTTTAAGATATTAATTGATGTAGTGCGTCATTGTGGCCCAGATGATATGGGAATTCTAATGATCCATTTTGCTTTATGCATTATTAATTACTAATACGTTAACTGACACTTTAAAGATTACATAAGAAATATTCAAACGTATTATTTGAATTTAACTTTGTAAAACTGATTCTAACATGGTTACATAGCTGTCATGAACAAACATGCAAATATGCATATATTTTGGAATGTTTGGGATCAAAAATTGACATTCAGTACATCATATAGGCTGACAAAGTACCTATAGTGAATCTGCAAGGCTCAGTTTTGACTGTGTGCACTTAAAATATCCCAAGATGTTATTTTCATCATGAATATGCCTCTGTATGGTAACACATTTCAATTTAGTACTTTGACAGAGGGCGGTATTGCAGCATCAGCTGATATCTGATTCCATTGAATCATTGAACTTAATAACTTGGTAACCAACACTCTTAAAATATGCTAAAAATATTCAAACAGATCATTTGAATTATGTTTGCACATGTGATTTTAATAAGTACATTGCATATGTCCCACAACGGAAATGTCCATCCTTGTTTACAAGTTTTCGGGATTATAATTTCACATTCAGTTGATGATATAGAATTTATTGGTACCTATAGTTGATCTGTGTGGACACATTTGGCTGCATTCACTCGCAATATCTAACTTGTTTTTTTTTTCATGAATAAGATTGCATATAGTAATAAATTTTAATTTGGTACATTGTCATTTGACTTTCCAATATATTGGTATGTATTAATGTTTGCACCAATGATCAAACCTCACCGTTCCAACATTGCCTTAAACTTTATGATAAATACTCTACCTGATTAGTTATTTAACCTGTAAATGGCTAAATATGCTTGTAGAAACTTCATATATTTTTAGGATGCATTTATCACTTTAATACATGCCCATTGCTTCACATCTCTGAGTGTCACTCTGTCAAGTTTACTTTTTTTACCCATATTTGCAACCTGAATGTTATTTTGAAATCACCATATCTAACTCATTTTAACTTAATTTGCCTACATCTTACTTTTATTTATAATTAAGTGAAACATGTTATATCTTTTCAGGTCTAGCTGGTATCTGGATCAAAATTATTTCAGGCCTAGCCTGGTATCTGGAATAAAGTATTAGAGTTGGATCAATTTGGAAGCTCACCAGTAGTCCAACGGTGATAGCAAGGTCTCGTAAGGACATGTGCAGTTTGCTGCTATAAATGACCAAGATGAGTTCACATCAGTACACTGATATACAGCATTTCAAAGACATGGCTTAGATATCTATGAAAGAGATTCGCATTATTATTCAGTAAGGTGGCACTTCTCTGAAACTGTATTTTCCTATCGCATTGTTGACTTTTGTAGTTATCGACATTAAAATGGAATGCATATTTGCTATAAAACATGGTAGTGGTCCCATCAAAACTTTAAATTTGAGTGGGCTATTAGTTATACAAACAACCGATCAAGTACCTGAAACAATAAATGTGGAACATAACACCTGTAATTGTTTCTTTAGTATGTACACCTATATCCTATATAGCATCAGGATAGGCATATTGCAATTTGCTGTCAAAATCACTGTGAGCTATCATGATTCAGTACCCCTGGAAAACATGTTATCAGTTTTATAGACCCAAAATACCATTTGTTTTAAAAGCCTTCTTTAATCAACTCGGCTGCAATAAATTAGTCAAACTGAATGTTATAACTTGTATGAAAATGTATTTGTTTTACAATAATTAGTTTTTAAAATTTAAATATTTATTTTAATTTCCATTACAATTTAATAGATCAATTTTTAAAAAACTTCAAAAACATAGCTATCTTCAGACAGGCCTTATCACGTGTTACAATTAGATTTTTAAAGCATTGAAAACTTCCTATAATTAAGGAAGATATAGCAAATTTAGTTTTGGTTTCTTAAGAACAATTGAACCTCAAATTGCACCCTATAGAACACCAGCACTACACACTTTCTGACAGCTGTCACATGACTTGCTTGCAAGGAAATTTGAAAGGACTTCATGTATTAAGTTGAAATGGTAATAGCATGCAAATATAAAAGTTTGACTAAAAATTGACCCTGTCAGGAATCAGTACACAACTAATAATTTCGATTCAGTACCCACGAATGTAGTCCCGGTCAATTTTTAGATCATTTTTCCTGTCTCCGTTTGGATACAATAGTTAGATTTTGGCATTCTTGGTAAGGATTTAAAGGCAATTGTATATTCTTTAGAAAGTGAGCTTATGGTGTGGTTGTCTGTGTGTATTTCGGCGACAGTGCACATTGAGTGATAAGGCTATGGTGATGATTTGGAAGTGAAATATGTGTTTCGTTGCATAGTGTTTTGTTTACAATTCAGTCTCTCAAAACAATGCAGGTCAATCCTCGACAAGAACTTCACCGTAAAGTCATCTTTGAAGGTATTTTAGATTAACATATGATTTGTATTGATTGTCACACAGTGGGAAGTTCAGTACTGAGAAACAAATGTAGAGACTATATAGTAAAATTAATTGTGTTCTGTGGCCATTTGGTAAAGGAAAAAATCCCAATTAGCACCACCGATCACTGCAAGCTACTGGCAGGCATTCTCGCATGCCCATATTGGCCGCGCTTAGACTGGATCCCTTGTGGACAGAGTGAAATATCAATAATCTGGCAAGGTAAGCGTCTTACACCACTAGGCCACCCAGAGTCCGACAGAGAGGAGGGGGATTATGCAGTATTATTCAAATATGTAAGGTATACTATACCAGAGTTTAATAATAATAATAATAATAATAATAATAATAATAATAATAATAATAATAATAATAATAATAATAATAATAATAATAATAATAATAATGGGTAAGTAGGATCTGCAAATACTTCGGATAGCAATACATATAGCATACATATAGCAAACGTTATTAAGTCACGTTACATTGACACTTTAGATACATTAAGACAGTTGAAACACAAGCATAAAAAAGTTCCACCAAGGATGACCATTAAAATATTAAATACGTTTTATTTACCCGCATCCTTGAGAATCCAAATTTTGGGGCATGTATATTTTTCAAATTAAAATTATATAATCGACTAAGCTAAGAAATTACTATCAAGCATTAAATTTATAAACTAATTTCATAAATAAAAATATAATTTAAAATATATTAATTCTAGTAATATATCAGTGAACTCTCATTTCTTGATCTTCTTTGTTTCAAAAGTCACGTGAATTAACAGATTATTTGAAATATTGGGATCCGAGGAGGTCGATTGGTCTAAGGCGCAAACCTGTACTGATTAGTCACACATCTCACATCTGTTCGCTGGAGTTAAAGTCTGGGGTCGACCAGCCTGAGAATGTGAGAAAACTTGCCAGTTGCTACCCGTGTGTCGCGGGGTTACTAGGCTTTTCTTCCGCCAAATATGCTTACAACCCAGAATAGTATATCATATTGCAAAAATATGCGTTAGACCCCTTAAAACCAAAAACAAAAGAAATATTCTTTATAAAGCTATGTAACATGTTCCAAAGGTATACCGGGTGGCCGAATGGTCAAAAGCTCTCGCCTTTGCTGATCCCTACTATATCAGCTCTGTCCACGTGGGTATTTGAGAATGCTTGCCAGTGGCTTCCTGTCAATTCGTGGATTATCCCTGTTTATTCCGCCACCAGTTATACTGGCCGCCATGTACAGCCTATCTCACGCTAAGGAATGGCGTTAAAGCCATAACAAGAAGCAACAAAAATAGGTTCCAATAATTTATATTATAAAAGAATGCAATGTAGATATCGTGTCAATCCATTGGTCAACATGCTAACGAATTTGCAAGTACTTGACTGCAGCAGAGTGATGGAGCACATAAAAGATTATTTATGCACATGTACAAGCCTGCTCAAGGTACTGCCATGCAGTGCATAGTACTTTTATTGCGTGACTTCCTGGTTCACAATATAGATACATGCACTATACCCGGAGCCACGTAGCCTCAGAATTACCGGGTCAAACAGGATTGGTCAGGAAACAACTGTAGTTACTGGTTAATAAACAATCGCCAAGCTCCGCCTATCTACCTTTGGCTGTCGGCTCTTATTCCCTTTTAAAAAGATACTGTGTTCCTGGCATATACAGGAATTTGATGATAAATTAATTGTATGTAATTTTTTATAGAAAAACCGCATGTTACTTTTTTAAATAAGAGATATGTATAAAAAATACATGAATCATACTAAAATGGCTGCCAGTCTTTTCGGTTTAAATTCTTCCTCGCACCTATTTAGGCTAGGTAAATTAAATGATTCGCGATTACGGCACGTAAATGTTTCTGGTAAATGTTGTTTATAGGAAAGTTCGCAAGAAGAAACAAATCAGTTATTGTTTTATTAGTTACATATTCATATGGACGACAGCAAGATTAAAATCAAACATACAACGTTAATGAGCGCCATTACTAGACTGAAGTAGAATTAGTATGTTTGTTTCACACAATCTTAACACCATACGCAATAAATAAACAACGCTGCCATTTGTGCAGACCGTTTGACCGTGGAGTCAGCCTTGTTTTTTCTAGTCCTGTTTGCTTTACATTCTGGGTGACAGTGATTCGTTTGGTATAGGGCATTTCACGGTTGCAATGGAGTTACTGATCGTAGCGCTTACAATTACCTCCCTTAGTTCCAATGCGCATGCCCACCAAAAATTTCCAGTTCCGGATAGTTCAGAATCTTAGCTGTACTACAGATCATTATGGTTAAACCAATGAATAAATTATATGTCTAACATCGTTTGTTCATACATGGAGAATAATTATAGACATTACATAAGATAATTAGATTCGATGTCCATACTTTCATTATATCAGATAATTAAATATAATTTATTGTCCATACTTAAATTATATCAAATAATAAATTTAAAATATACCTTCCATATTTATATTACACCAGATAATGTATATTCATAATCCATAATCTCAGATACATTTGTAGGAACCTTTCATTTTGCTCTCCGATTTTAAACATTTAACAGATGGAATATTTATTCATATTTGGGTGTAAATATCGTACAATATTCATATTAATTAACATGCTCAGTGACTTTTTTTATTTTCTTTTTGGTGGTGGTGAGAGGTAGGGTTCTCACATCTGTGAACAATCAAAAACGTATTTCCTCATATACATATTTTTTCTTGCCTTTTCCAGTTAAATATAACCGTGCATTCATTCAACCTAATATTTAATTATTTACATTTCACGCTGGTTTTCTTAAAACTTTAAACATCAAGCATCGGATGTTGTATGCAATAATTTTCAGCATGATTTTTATTTGCTTATTCTGACACGTTGTAATAACTCTCAAATTTGCTGGAGTCTTTAAACATCATTTCTGATTGTCTTCAACAAATTCATCTGAAACATCCTTCTTAAATTTAGTTTAATTCTATTTGCCTTTCCATGCATCAAATCTGTAAGTTTAAAAGATACAATTATTTCACAGATTCAGTCCTACAAATTTGGTTCGCCTTTTAAATCCATATTGATCCAAGTGATCGTATGTAACATTGCGGACAGTATGATTTAAAATATAAAAGACTATTTGTAAGAACATGCTCTTCACGTCAATAATAAAGAGATAGTCACATATATTAATATTTGTTGACTTTATCAGTCATTCTTTCTGTTTTAGCACGATTATATGCTCGTTTTTAACCAGAAGTAATATACATATGCGATCACATTCATTCAAGCATATACATACCCATGCACCATATGAAATGAAATATATCCTTCCTCGATATAACAAGTTATTTCATGAAAAATATAATGAACAGTAATAGAAATGCAGCAGTCTAAATCGACTATATATATCATGATTAAATTCATTAGCATGATTAAATTAAAAGAATGAATAAAACATATATATATATATATATATATATATATATATATATATATATATATATATATGTATGTATATATATATATATATATATATATATATATATATATATATGCATATATATACATATATATATATATATGCATATATATATACATATATATATATATATATATATATATATATATATATATATATATATATATATATATATATATATATATATATATATATATATATATATATGCACACTTCATGATATTATTATTTTATTCATTCTTTTAATTTAATCATGGTAATGAAACTTTGCATATACGGTAGAGAAATGTCAGAAATGGAGATGCGATTTGGGCAGAAATGGAGATGCAATTTTGTTTGTAGATAAAATTACACAGCATTCACAGTGATCATTCATGGGATTTAAACTAATTGGTGAAAGTTTTTTTATTTTTTTTTTTTTGCTATATTACTGTTGTAGTGGTTTTAAAAAATAAACATATTTTCCTTATTCTTCAATCGAGATAAATTGCTATAATAATTTTTTTATACAGCGATACACTTTCACACAATCAAATAATACAAATTAGAGTATGAAGTAGTAATGAAAAGATAATGAAGTTTAGAAATGAGCAGAGAGAACATTTATTTAAAAGCTGGGAACAGCGAAAGTTACTGAAAAAATAGAAGATGAAAAAACAGTTGATCAAATATTGATATAATTTCTTTTCAAGATATTGAAATATCGATCTTGCTTGCGGAATGTGAGCGGTCTGTCACATTTCCTTGGTCTACATCTGTCATTTTTATTAATTGAACTATCCAGAAGTGAGTTGCACCGATAAGCCCTCTGGTGTTTTCAAGGGGAGATCATAACTGTGAAATGGTCTATAGTTTGATAGTCAAGGCACAGAAACACGTGTAGGTTAATTTAGTGCTGAGAAAATGAAAGTAAAGGGCACCAGCATGTAGCTTACCCAGCCTAATTGGACGATAACTCAACATTTTGATCTAACGTTTGACACGCTAACCTCAAAGCCACCATGGCTCTTTGTGAAAAGTTAACAATACCAACACCAGAGTTGCTCGCTCAAGTCAAATTTTTGTTAAAATGAGGCAAAGACAGAAGTGTGCTTTTTTAAAAGAAATCGCCTGGTTTCAATTTATAGTTCATTGGCGTTCTGAGACGCGAGAGCTCCACATTGGAAGCCGTTTACCAGAGCGAATGGGTAAACCACGTTTTTTACGACGAACGGAATTTCTCATAGGGAGAAAAAATGATATTACCACTGTTTCGATACCACTTTTATCACCGGAATGGAGATATCGTATTTGGAACTTTGTTTTTCCATTAGGATGTATGTCTGCCGATGTATGTTCTTTAGACATGTATTTTCATATTTGAGCCTATTTGTTTCTTCATATCTCTCTCTCTCTCTCTCTCTCTCTCTCTCTCTCTCTCTCTCTCTCTCTCTCTCTCTCTCTCTCTCTCTCTCTCTCTCTCTCTCTCTCTCTCTCATACACACACACACACACACCATTCGTACATCTTCCCTCATCACAATTAATAGATCTTAAAATATGTGAACACTAATGACCATCTGGTATACATCTATATTATCATTGAAAATTAACCGTCAATAATGCATACAAAATTAACTCAAAACAGCAGAAAGCTGGTTTCAAATAGTAACTGCTTTGTGATTAGTTTTCCACGTGCACCGAGTAAGTATTAGCTATTGAACTCACATCACCTGTTTGGATATTCTAAGTTCTGTCAAACATATTGTTTATCTGTTAATATACAATCAATTTCAAATAGTGGGCCTCAGGTTGCGAGCGGGTTTGTTTTTGGTTTGGTTTTTTTTTGTTTTGTTTTGTTTTGGGTTTTTTTCATCAGTCGGAACTCCCACGCCGAGTGGTCTAAGGCGCTAGTCTTTAAAGATCACTGACATCTCGCGTCTATCCGCGTGAGTTCGTGTCTAGGCCTCAGCCAACAAGAGAATGTGAGAACGCTTGCCAACAGCTATAGGGATTTCTGTGGGTCTTACCGGAATTTTCAGAGGTTCTTCTTGGCCAGATGTACTGGATACAATATATAGCCTATCAGGTGCTGAAAATGGCGGCGAAACCAACAGCAACAAATGGTACTTAACTAACATTCGAAAATAGGGAGCAGCAACGTTTACCGAAATAAACTACAAGCTTGCCAACATAATAAGCATCACGTCTCAATTCAGAAATAAACAAAAACAGCACTTACACGTAATCTGACAATGATTACAAACTGTTGTTTAATGATGGTTCACTCTGAAGCCGGTTGGGGATGCTCCTTCATATTGCCATAGTAACGCCACTCCATCAATGTTGTTCACAATTTTCACTACATCAACTCGAGGAAGAAATGTGTAAACGAAAATAAAAACATTTTCATGCAGGCATGAAAACTTTCGCTAGTTTGGCAATGTACTTAGTTCGAAATATTATATGTACGATCGAAATGTGTAAAAAGTCACTGTTTTAAAATTATTGTAATTTTCGGAACATCTTTTTATCTATGTATTAACTCAACCGTTGCTTGCAGTGGCGTTACTATCGCAACATGACAGAGCGCCCCCAACCGGCTTCAGAGTAAATCATTATCAAACAACAGATTTTAATCATTGTAATGAATGAATGAATGAATGAATGAATGAATGAATGAATGAATGAATGAATGAATCTGTAAAAGCGTCGTAATCCCACCGGGTGTTTTTCTAGGTAGAGTTTGACTGCTGTTGCTTGGAGATACTTAAAATTCTTTCTCCTGAAGATATTTAAAGCGTTTTGTTTTGTGATCATCCTAAGTTGCCATGAGTAACTGAACTGGTGTTGCTTGATTCAGAATGTTTGATACTCAGCTTGTGACATTTCCGCCATTTCGAAATGATCGTAAAATATGGATGTTGCAAAGCTATTGATGTTTCCATGCTGGCATTCTATCCAATACAAAAAATTTAGAGAAAATGCTCCAAAATATTACCTCTTAGGGTGCAACGGATGGATGGCAAATGTTAGCGAACACTGACACTTCTGCGCTTTCAACGTTTCTGTCCATATTTTGTTTTAATTTAGTCATATAAATAAAACATTATTAGACTTTTGCTTTAGTCTTTCAAATTCAGTTTTGAAGAAAAGTTATATTTTTCTTTTATTTTGAAGCATGCGTTGTGTTTTCCTTTACTTGCAGTATTTATGTTTTCTTTTGTGTGTGACTTCATTTACAGAGGTGGATATTTTTAGGAAAGAAGTTCCACTACTCATAGTTTATAAATAAATTAACGCAGCTCAATCTCATGACGCAGTAATATTCTGACCATAGAAATAAATCTTAGTTATCTTTACCAACTATTAATAGCTCCCCTCATAGTTTATACAGAAATGAATGCAGTTCAAAAAGACCACGTGGTAACATTATAATCACTGGAAATAATTACTTTTAACAACTAATGGCATTACAATTATCAGTCGTTCGACACCAAGGACAGCCTCGTTTTCAAATGCGTGTGCTCGCGCGCGCGTGAGAGAGATTTGGAATTGTAACGTAGCTTTAACAATTTTTTTTAGTCATATCGTTACGATGTCTGCATTGTTGCAGTTTATAGTAATGTCTAGCACTGTAGTATCATGCCTCAGACATGCAGCATGATGTCCCACCCAGTCACATTATCCTGACACCAGGCCGACAAGTCCTAACACACACTAACTTCTTAATGCTGAGCGCCAAGCGAGGCAGCTGTTAAGACCATTTTTGTGAGCCTTTGGTATGACTCAGCCGGTGATCAAACTCACGACCTCTCGCATCCTAGGCGGACACTCTAACAGCTAGGCCACTGGAGCGGTAGAAAATATTTTTTGAGGAAACGATCGACAAATTTACTAAGACAGCACTGTAAATGTTATTTTAAACATACTATTTTCTATTTTATCCGTTACTTAAGGAAAATTCTTTTGAATGCAATATCAATGCAAATAAAGGTTTTCTGCAAGATTATAACGTTTTTCAGCTTATGTTAATGATGGTGTTAGCCAGAGGGGAGGTAACCCTACAAGTGTAGGAAATGTTGTGCAACTACAATTCCGAATTCCGTGTCGCTCAAAATATGTGTCAAGCAGCGCTGCGCTGAGAGCAAATAATATAAACAAGCGACTGAAATGCCCATTTTCATAACACCACCCCACCCATCTCATATGACCACTGTTCTTGCCGATTTAAGTGGGTAACCTATTCCGACGATGTTGGACTCCCGCTGGTTTGGTGCGGCTGAAGGCGGGGTTACGCTCTCGAAGCTCGCCATGTGAATACAAGTTAGAGACTTACATACACTGTTACATTCAACGGGCAGAGCACCCTGCTCTTTCATGCCATGACAACGGAGGCCTAATAGAGCACATCTTTTTCATCAAGAATTCAAAATATAATTGAGTCTATACGACACAGCGACAACACTGCTCTTTTCAAGATATTTAAGTTAAACCTACATGACGAGAAATATTTAGTTTAATTGATTTTCGGTCTGATGGTAATACAAAAACTTGTTCGCAGTTATTCTTGATCTGGTTTTAATTTTTGCTTCATTTAAACATTTTAAAAATTTTCCTTTCCATTGTCTGGTAAAACCTTATATGACGTCTACACATATAATCCCTTTACCTCTCGTTTAAATCTCGTTTCTATCTTTTGCGACAGTTTTTCTGTATCGTTCACAAACATGTGAGAAAGCAGACAGCTTCAACGTCGTATATAAATAAGATTATAACCGTTAATATATCAGGAAATCACACGTAAATGTATAGAGACCATGTAATCACACGCCATACATACAAATATGTGTTAAACAACGTCAACAACTTACTACAATGAGAAGTTTATAATGTGATATACGAGTTTCAAAAAGATAGCAGCAGAAAATCTCACAATTCCACATGATTGTGTTAATTTTTGTTAAATTTTGAATGATCATCTTATACATTACACGAAGCACGATTAAACAGCTTAGATGTTATCAGAGTAACAGCGTGGCTTCAAAGGGTATACAATAACAGCGGAAAACCATTTCAAGGTCACGTCCATTTAAAAAATGAAACTAAGGTTACGAAGTTCATATAACAAAAACTTAACCAGCTTAAGTAACCTGGCGGAAATACCAAAATTAGTACCATTGTTGATAGAAGATAGCCTTCCGAGAAACAGCCCTAAAGAGAAAGTAAGATAAAGGGAAGTGAAACAACTTGTCACGATTACTCTGCGAAATATGTTTAAAAATTTAATTAGTTTACGAAATATTATTAATAGACGACGAGGTGTATACATACATACATACATACATACATGCATACATACATACATACATACATACATACATACATACATACATACATACATACATACATACATACATACATACATACATACACACACACACACACACACACACACACACACACACACACACACACACATACATACATACATACATACATACATACATACATACATACATACATACATACATACATACATACATACATACATACATACATACATACATACATATAGTATGAAAAAGCCATCGAATATTTAAACAACAAAATTTTTCACAGATCCAATAGGTCTCAAAAACAATATAAATAAAAATAATAAAAACATTACTATAAATAACATCATATGCTATTTAGATTGTAAAGACAATAACTACAAAGTAAAGCGAGCAAGCATATCCAGATACACGTCATAACAGTGTTACGCAAATAAAATGTACAGTCTACCTTTAAATCATATCGTCAAAATAGAAGGATTTAATATAATCCTAAAAAAGGATAAATATATTTACACTCTTGACAAACAGACTGACTCAATGTGCTGCAACTGTGTGAGAAAGCAAAAATATCCATACATTATTTTAGGATGTACTCGAATGAGTTGGCTCAGGACCACATTTTACCTTTAAGTTATTGTTTAGACCAATTTGTAACCAATCCTTAACTTTGGTTACGAAAACATAGCTAGATATCGTAAATAACATTATCTCCAAGTAGAAAGAAACAAACAGTTTCAAAATATCTAACATGATAAAATCGCGATATAATTAAAATTTGTGGTAGAAGAAAAAAAATAAAATATTAACAAAATAAATTAATACTTTAGAAAAACAAAACTCTGGAGTCTTTTATTAAACTAAAGATATATTCACTCATACAAAAAAAAATGCTTCGAATGAAGACATTTCAGTCACAACGGAATCGGGTTAATCTGGAAAGGTTAGTAAGGTAAACATCAGATGCATCAAAATTACTAAAGTAGTTACAGTGAAAGGTATGGGGACAAAAATGGCACTGTGGGGACAAGGGGATTTAACATAACTATGCCAATTCAAAAAATGGGTGCTTTTGGGAACAAGCGGAATTTATCGTTAAAATTGTTCATGGGAAATAAAACTGCGGGCCAGTCACTATTATCAAACGACATGAGACTCTATGTGAATTTTAAAATTGGGTGACACTTTGGAATCCGAAAGCGACTTTTCCGTGGGCCACTCGGGGAATTTAATTTAACACACACTCTTTATATATAGTGACTTTACATAACCACAGTGACTGTCACAACACTATCAATTTCAAATAATACAGAGCAGACTTGTTTGTATAGATGCTAAAAGACAATGTTATAATACACTAAATCATGGTGAAATTAATTCTAGTATTATATTCCTGTGTATATTGACAGTTAAATTTATTATACTGACTGTAACACATTCTGACATGGTAGCGTGAATTAGATGAAAAGAAATAACAAATTTAACACAAGTTTACTTGAGCAGTGTGTTTGGCGATAGCAGCGGCTTTATAAAGAATTATATAATAATTATAAAGCATTCAAATTCAATAATAAATCTACTTAACATTTCTCATAACAATACTTTTCAGTTTTGAGATTTTTAATGTGCCAAAGTTAATATAGGTTATGTAAAACAAAATATAAATTATTGCTTTCGATTGGATTTAGAATATGTGGCCGAAATCCTTTTCTATTTAGATGTTCATACTATGCCGTTCAGACAGCTATCTGATAAACAAGGGTAACTCAGGAACATCCCCCCTGATATCCACAACTCCCAGGAGCGGAGTAGACCGAGTGTATAAGCCGGATGAAACCCTAATAACCCATCCCCGCACACAAACACCAAAATACTCGCAAACATCATACCTAGTCCATATCATAAAACAGGCGCTAGGACTCATACTAGCACAAGCTTGGGTGGATCCTGAAACCTATAAGCACCGTATAGGCTAAGATTTCCCACCATGATAGGGACATATAGGTCAAGGCCGATAAACAAGGGTAACTCAGGAACATCCCCCCCTGATATCCACAACTCCCAGGAGCGGAATAGACCGAGTGGCCAAAAAAAAAAAAAAAAAAGAGAAATATATATATATATGTATATGTGTATATATGTATATATATATATATATATATATATATATATATATATATATATATATATATATATATATATATATATATATATATATATATATATATATATATATATGTATGTGTGTGTGTATATATATGTGTGTGTGTATATAGTAAGTAATTACGTAATAATCCCCATAGTCGTTCTAATGATAGGGGGATTAAATGAAAAGATTATATTTCATCAAAGCCAATTAATATACTGGAAGCTCTGCCAGTGTATGTCCGAGGCGGAGAATTGGAGCCGACCAATTCTCAAACAAGTAAGACAGGGGGATACAGTCAGCTCCTATTGGAAACACCGAAGGAGGGAAGTAACCAAAACTAGAACAAGATGGCGGATACAACAAATAAGCAGAGGGATGATACAGGTCCAGCCCAATCCGACAAAATCAGGAAGCAATACCAGCACAACCCACGAAAATTAGGACAAACTCACAGGACCCTAGACATCCAGCACAATACAGACGAACCGGAAGAAAAAGAGAGAAAAAAAAAGGAAAAAAGAGAGAAAAAAAAAGAAAAAAAAAGAAAGAAAAAAGAAAAAAAAAAGGGAAAAAAAGGAAAAAAAAGAAGAAAAAAGAAAAGAAAAAAAAAGAGAAGAAAAAGAAAAGGAAAACCACCAAAAGAAAGGAATGAAAAAATTACTATCTTATGCCAATAAAAACCAACTCTATCCAAGGATAGTTAGTCAGCTCCAGCTAACATCCAAAATAACCCCTCCCCCGCACACACACAAAATAATCCACACTACAAAACAATCAAGGGAAACGCATTGAAACCCCCTACCAGTGCACTATTTTGCGATCATATTTATAGACTCCTAGTTACGTCACATGACCTTAGTTAGCCAATCAATGTTTGTCCTTCTCAGGGCCAGCCATAGCGGTAACTAAGTCAACTGTTCAAACTTCATGGAAAAATCCCTATAAACATAAAATTTAGATAGAATTAAGTTGTTTACTCGATGTCCGTGGTGTGCGTATTTACTTTTAAACTTATTTGTATATTCATACCTGCAATTAGTTTGAACTGATCGAAGCGGACAAGTGAATTTCAATGCCAAACGAGCAAGAGTATAACGTACTGGTGATGCAATGAGTCGTAATATGGTTAGAAATAGTTCCTGTCAAGTGCATATTATTTATGACCATTAATGTAAAAGAACAAGATCTACTTGACTAAGAACATACAATAAGAAACAATAACATTAGTTCTAACTTATTATTCAACAAAAGTCTGACAAAAGAAATGTGATTCTCCGGCCGGCACGTTGATTCCATCCCTATTCTGCATCTCCGCTGATCCAGTAACAAAACTCACCGGGTGATTGAAGTCACAAATGTATGGACCAGCATCATATATATATATATATATATATATATATATATATATATATATATATATATATATATATATATATATATATATATATATATATATATATATATATATATATATATATATATATATATATATATATATATATATGGCTTTGATAATCCAAAATCAAGGAAGGTAATATAATTAATTTCCTAAACCATTCATGTAAACTTCTAGCACGCCACACGCATGATCCAACAATGAATAGGGCACAATAACTTCTAACATGCGAACTTCTTTTCACTGTTTTTGTCTTTATGATGAATTCCTTGAACCTGTCATTAGTAGTTGTGACGAAAGCGTGACATTACGATGACTAGAGCAAGGTTTTATACTCACATTTAGTATAAAACACAGAACACACTATTATAAAAGATGTAGAAGGCAATCTAAACAATGGTGGGTGGGTGGCATACGTTTAGGAAGGAAACATGTCAGACGTTTTCAGCGACAGATAAAAATGACATGATCAAATTTGCTATAGACTCGTAGGTCAAACATCATTTCACATCTCAACGATTATCATCAGATAATCTTCACACATTAATTGGACAATGTTAATGCATGCAAAACTCCATTCACAATACCATTAAGGTATTGCATCATACTGAACCATGTCATGCTTTTCAGACTACTGTTTCATGTTTTTAAGTTACCATTGTTAGCATTATTATAAAACGGAATGTAGTTCTTAATAGATAATGACCATCACGGTCTTACTAACCAGATAATACAGGATGACACAATTGGGGACAGACGAGTCACTAATACAATTTTGTTAACCAGAACACTTATCTACTTACCAGTACACACACATACTGACCAACACGCAATCCATTTACCCCTTTCAAAATTAGCATGGCGACCTTTTGATCTAGAGGGAAAATTCTCGTGAAACTACAAAAATGATACGGAACTTATCAGAGACTAAACAATGACCCAGATTGTTCATGTATATGGCCGGAACTGAGAGTCGTACTATAATTACGAAACTCATACGGAATTTAAGTTTAACTAAAACTAAAACATATTTTGTAATTAAATGACTGAAACAACAGAAATACTAATCTTCCAAAGTTGACATACAAGTTAAAAAATACATAAAAAAACGGGAATAGTATAATATAATCGCCAAGACAAAAGAGAATATTAAATTTAAGAAAATTAAAAAGAATTGAACAGAGACTTCAAACTTGTGGAAAAATATCCAACATTAACAATTTTAAACAATAACAATTTTGAAGAAAATAAAATGTAATAATGTTTTAGTATTAGCAAATTATAAAATAAAAACATTAATACAAAATGGAATACTTTAACAAAATGCAAAATGTAAAAATACACATTTAAAACATTGCAAACAAATGAAAAACTTTAAAATCGTAAAACCACGAAACAAATAGTTTAATCAAAATTAAATATTAAAACATTTAGTAACAATTTTTAAAAGAAAATTAAATTATCAGTTCCACAAAATTTAAACCAAAACTACAAACATAAAACTGTAAGAGTAGAACAAAGATACAAATTTGCAAAGCTTCAAAATAATTTTAATTACAACGTTTGTTGACCAATGTCCTTGTTCGTGAAATAAAATATTTAACTTGATTTGTATCTCGTTTTCTGCGTTCTCTTTTCGTTGATAAGCAGATAATTTTCTTTGAAATCGTGAACATTCGGGGGACCAATGCTAGTTCTCTTGACATATATAACCGGTATCTTCATTATTAAATGAATGATTTCGAAATAACAATGCCTTACCCCTTTACAAAATGTTAGTGTGCATTATCGCAGGCCTGAAGATGGCCTTAAAGTACATGTAAATCACAACAAAAAAACTCTGAAAAGCTAAACCCAGTTAGGAGTGTTAGAATATTCCTGAACGTTATAGCGAGATAAAATAAACAATAGTTCAGAAATATATTGATTTAATGAGACTTTGATAAAATTAAAACAATCATGAACAATGGTGTAAAATGTATCGAAAATATTAAACTCTGTGCCATGCAATTCTCAGTGGATATGGAACAAATTGTTCCATAGTCTAAAATTAACCACATGGTAAAAGAAACAACAATAAACAAAACAGTAAATTGTTGGGAAATAAAAGATAGAAGATTTGGCCCAATTAAAAGAGGTTTTAATTCGAAGGCCGTGCAATAAATGGTGCCTCAGATTTTATGTCTAGAATCTACAAGAAAGTATGAATCATTCTGTAATTAATTGATAGTGGTTCATCTCTGCGTGAATGAATAGTCTGTCAGATTCACTAATAATAATAATAATAATAATAATAATAATAATAATAATAATAATAATAATAATAATAATAATAATAATAATAATAATAATAATAATGACATAATTTGACCCAATAAAAAAATCTATTTTCGCACTATTAACACTGCCACCACCGATCAAAGCAACAAATATTTTTTTTTTACATTTAAAACATCGATGTACATTTTCCACAAAATTTCGATGGACCGTTTTGTATTTATGCCTCTAAAGTGTTAGGTAGGAATGGTCCATATGATCAATCCATATTAACCACATTTGCTAATGGGAACCAAAAGGCGAATGGACAGTTACCTAAAATTCACATCATCAACCTTGCCATCGCTTGACACCGAGTATCATTTTATCTTGACCTTTCTTACTAGTGCCACAGTAATAATATGCAACCTGGCACTAACTTAAAATATTTAAAATAAATTAAATATATTTTTAATAATCATTTAGCCATTGCTGCAACACTTTTACCAGGTTTCACCAGACGAATCTTTCTTCAAACATCATCTTACAAGTTTAAAGGTCACCGGACACCTATATTGCACAAACGTGTGATATTATTATAGTTATACACAAAACGCATTTGTTATCTTTGCCTACCATACAAATGCTCAATTAGGCTTAAAAATCCACTTTTGTACATGAGAAAATTATTTGGTAATCTCCGTAAACAATCGGTAGTTTCCGCGTGCCAAACACAGATATAACGTACATTTATCCCTTCTATTCAACCTAGCCATTCAAGTGATTAATTTCCCAACAAAAATATATGCATCTGCACAACGACATTCTCAATTTTAAGTCTTCCGGTCAAATTATCAGTATTCATTTATTAAGCAATAAAACTTAACACATAATATTCTACAGAATATGTATACATTTTTCTAAGGGTAGTACACATGAAATATTAAAACAAATATATTTAATTTTAGGTTTCACGTTTTAACACTGCTACATAGGATGCACACTCAATTACGAGAGAGAGAGAGAGAGAGAGAGAGAGAGAGAGAGAGAGAGAGAGAGAGAGAGAGAGAGAGAGAGAGAGAGAGAGAGAGAGAGAGAGAGCATTTTGTCAATGTTTCTGCAATATGAAGCTTTTCCCAGTTAATTTTATTGTTTGTTTTAATTTTTCAAGTTGTCTTAGTGAGTGCATGTGTAAATTAAAAGCTTGTCATTACTAGTCAAAAACTTCAATAATATTTGCTCCATTATTTTATACCAATGAGAAAGGTATTAATTTTGTGTTGAATTTGTGTCTCTTCCCTCCTCCCTCCCCGCAAGGTAAATAAAATGATAAACATACACTTATTTGAAAATAAAATGAAAGAAATCTGTTAAAGAAAAAAAAATATCCAAAAAAAATATACTCATATAGTGGATGCCGGTTTGCGTAGGCGTCCTTACTGTAGAGTATATCGCTTATGTCAAATAACAAAATCACAAAAGAGACGAAAATATCACCCAATTGCTTGTAAGCATCTCCAATTCACGCTTGAAGTTACAAGGTGCAAAGTGACTAAGACTGTATTGTATCCAGGTTAACTATACGACGGTACGACGGTATC
The DNA here is from genome assembly GCA_016746295.1 of Potamilus streckersoni. NCBI lineage: Eukaryota > Metazoa > Mollusca > Bivalvia > Unionida > Unionidae > Potamilus > Potamilus streckersoni. The sequence continues at coordinate 407,271 of JAEAOA010000120.1, forward strand.
TCGCAAATAAAAATCATTATTTTAAAAATACATCCACTGTGAATGCAAATTATAATCTTTTCGCTAGCATGGGTTAGATAAGTGTTATTAAAGAACGTTTTTGTTGTGTATACCATTTGCCCTGTATACAAAAATTATGATCACATCTGGGAAACAAATAGAAACCTGGGTGATGGATAAAGACAACTCGGAGCGAGCAATAAACTCTTTCATTAAACTTTCCGACAGGATATCAGATACAAAGGTTATTTTATTACAAAGCAAACAACCACGAAAACTGACTTTGGTATTTTTTAAGTATGCCGATTTTTCTTATGAAGTAGGCCCACGTAGGAAGCCATGTTTGGTTTCTTTGGATTCTATTAAGTGTGCCGAGTTTCTTTTTTTATACTTAAAGTCGGCCGACATAGAGAAGCGAACATTGATTACTTTTTACCTGTTTAACTGGAATTTTTCAAAATAAATTGAAACAATGGAACAGTTTTGAAAGCGACACAATCTAGTGCGTCGCTCACGCATATCCATATAAGGCTGAACAGTAAATTAGTTTTCAGTAGTTTCATCTAAACATTCCCTATCCATGGTTTAGGATGTTTTTTTTTCTACAGCAAGAAGCATGTACTACGTTTTGTATGGATAAATGTACGTCATTTCCGGCTGGCAGCCTCTATAGGTGGGAAATCGTAGCTAAGGGATAGTAACTGTTTTGTCTTTTTCGAGTAATTAAATTATTATTTATTCTTTACACTTGAGAAAAATGTTGGAGTGTAGCCAGTAACCTTTAATGGAGATGTTTATCTGCTGACCTTAAATTAAACACCTTCAGCTTTGTACTAAGGATATCAATCTGCCTTTTAATACTGCTGTGTCGCACGGAAAAACAGTAAAGGAATGATTGGCAATTGTTTTCTTAAATATTCTGTCTTCTTGCTTTCCTCTATCTTAGGACAACGCATAAACGTATGCCATTACTGTGACTTCTGTTTGGTAGAAGCAACAATAGCAACAATAGCGAAATGGTTTGTGAAGGATATTTTTCTTAAACATACACGCCATATTTTGGGTTTTATTTATTTATTTAATTGCTTACTTTTTTAGTACTAGATTTGAAAATCTTTTCTCGCAGGTTAAGTAAAAATCAGAAGAAATATAAGCATTTATTCCAATATATCAACATTGCATATTCAAACATGAATATTTGAATCAAATATTCAAACAAGAAAACAACATCGAATATTCAAACAAGAAAACAACACGGAATGTTAGAAGAAGAAAAAAAGAGAATAAGCGCATGAGAAGATCAATTAAACATCATTGCAAACGGTTCGTTGTCCTTTTTCTTGTTTGGGAATGGGGGTAGGGTTAATTGCAGAATACGTGCATGATACTGACAAGAATGTATAGTTTTGTGTAGCTCTACAGTAAAATAAAAATCACTTAAAAATATTATTAGGTGACCATTTCATTTTCGTATATGTGACACATGTCTTCTAAACCTAACTGGCATGGAGAATCGGAAATAAATTGCATTGGATGAAACTATGGATCTTAACGGAAAAGCTCACCCTGAAATGTTTTCTTGACTAACTGAAGTATTCTCAAGATCATCTTGTAACGAAATACATTCAAAGTCCGTAATAAAATCTTCATACACACATTAGCATCTTCAACGTGTATACGTTAAAAAAATCAGAAGTTAAGAGTGTTTTTTATTAGATGTTATAAACAACGTATGTCGCGTAGAAATAATAAACAGTCACAGGTGCATAATTTCTAATCACCACTTCCTTATTAACTTCAGGGGCCGGACGAGCAGCAGGATAGTTAGCAAAATAACAATAATTGCTACTTACAACGGAAGTACATACATAAAATACCTACTCTTTTTCTGATCTTCAAAGGAATTGTTGCATTTAGGCTTGAAAACCCGTCTTCCACGCGATGTTAGAAAAACAATACCTGTATCTGTAAAAACATGACATACCTCGACGGCATTCTCAGCAACAGTGACCAAAAAGGACAGTTACAAGATTTCACATCACTATACAAACTGTTTTTGCTGGAATGCGATGAAGTTATATAACAAGGCTAAAAGAGATGGACGAGAATGGAAACAACCGCTGACAGAATTATCCCTGAAAATGCAGTATCTGATTAAGGCCGTCTTTTGTATTAAAACTGCTTTTATATATATATATATATCTTTGTGTTACCTAATATTTGTGTTTTCGTCTTGAAATAAATTTGATAAAGACCGATAGATGTATGAATATATGAACTGGTGATAAGTACGATGTGCAATCTTGCTGTCGTAGAGTTGGGTGCAACTGAATTTAAGGTGAATTTGTATGAACTTCTGGACTACCAAAGGAATCATATAAATAATAAGTTTCTATAAAGCATCTGGACCAGTAAGTGTGTGTGTGTGTGTGTGTGTGTGTGTGTGTGTGTGTGTGTGTGTGTGTGTGTGTGTGTGTGTGTGTGTGTGTGGTGTAGTAGTAGTAGTAGTAGTAGTAGTAGTAGTAGTAGTAGTAGTAGTTTATAATGCAACCAATGTATGTGCAACTCAACATACAACCAAATTTAGTTTTAAGGATTTTATATGCTTAAATAAATACGATTTGTTTGGATTAGCATAAATATATATTTTTTTGCTAAAAACATTTATCTAAGTTTCATTGTAATAAATTATTTTATTATTATTTTCAAGTTTAAATTACATACATACTATGAAATTAATTTGTATTTTCTACATAGTTTCTTTGAACATATTTGCTCTCAATAAAACACATTAATTTGAGCTTTTTGACAATAATAATTTGTGCAACATAACGTATGTAAAATTAGTGCTATGCTTCACATTATTATGATGCAATACTGTTTATAGTATTGTGTTTTGACTTTATATCATCACATTTAGATCCATTGAATAGGAAGGAGGTAGATGGATAAACAAATATTATTATCAGGGATGGGTGGACTGGCAGAAACCAGGTACATATAGACTTGTACAGAAGGAGAGAGTGTCATGGAAATAAACGGGAGATAAATTTTACGAATTTTTCTTCCCCGCAGCTCTCTCTCTCTCTCTCTCTCTCTCTCTCTCTCTCTCTCTCTCTCTCTCTCTCTCTCTCTCTCTCTCTCTCTCTCTCTCTCTCTCTCTCTCTCTCTCTCTCTCTCTCTCTCCAATTATGTTCCATTAACAGTTATTGATGCACAGTTGTCGTGTTGAAATATGTTGCAATACATGCATCATGTAAGGAGAGGACTAATTAACATTGTCAGAACTGTGCAAAGTCGTATCATACTGTAACAATAAAATACATTTACATTAAAATTACAATGCACTTACAGCTTCGAAAAAATTTTTACATAGAAGGTTTGATTTAAAGAAAAACAAAAACATTAAATTAACTATACATTGTAAAGTGCATAAATATCACACATTTGGTGTTAAGAGGATAAACAAATCTACTCGCTCAGACATTACGCAGGAACCTAGACATTTCTCAACCAATAGCGAATGTACAATGTTAATGCATGCGAATGAACGGGGGGCCACTCATTAAGAAATTTACAGAATTGATAAGCAGCATGTACAGCCTTGAGAACGATTGAACTGAGTATTTGCCTAAATAGTCCATGCGATTTGTAAGTTGTCTTCACTGTAAATTGGTGACATGATCACCGGTATGTTATGCACACTTGTTTATTAATGTACGTCAGAATTATTTAACCCACGTAATCAAAATATTTTCACATGCTTCTCATTACAGGTAAATGCTATATCATTTATTGAATACATGTGCTAAATATCTTTAACTGTGCCTGGGGCAACCACGCACATATCAATATTTACATTCTGCACAAGTCGGAACAAAAGTAAGTTACATTTTTTATATAACTCGACGTTTCTTTTAGCGCATCTAATACACTTTGCATTTGTGTGATTAAAACAAACTCCAAAACTTTATATGATCTCCAAAAAAAGAGGTAATTTATGTCACAACTCAATAACATACGTGAATTTTCTTTAAAAGTTTTCTTACCCAGAAGATGTTAATGTGACACTTGATTCCGTAATTGTCCTATTAACTCCGTCATGGAATGTAGTTCAAAAGTGGATACATTTGTTTAGAATGACACGACCTTCTACTCATGTGAAAATAAACGAACGTCCAGCAGAAAATTGACAGATTGACACTGTTACTGTTATTTGCCATCGAAGCTTATGTCAACGATATTTATCTCTTCAACAATCAATAACTGTTTCAAATGTTTTTTTTAAAGAATAGATTTTTTGTAAAGCATATCATGCTTTTAGTTAGCCTACAACTCTTTTGAAAATCAGAAAAAATCTGAGATATTGTTTTCATGAATTTGGTACGTTGTTGCAAATTTAATACGGATAAGAGTTTATCTTATAAGTGTATTGATTATGTTCTTAACTATATAAATAGGTGTCGTGTTTTCTGCCGTTAAGACAATAGTGTCGCATTAGTACGCAGAGAGTTCTTATATGTTATTCCTTCTATAACCCAAAAAATGCAGCTGGAGTAAGAACACGAGGCTGCCAGTTCAACGCATGTTTTTAGCTTAGATATGATCCGTAAATATCGTTTCATAACGCAATATTAGGTGAAAAGGAAGTTTAATACGGTCTGTAAGATTATACATGAAAAAAACCTTTACCTGTCGTTCAGTTTTACGTTAATATACTTCTGTGTGGAAAAAAAAAAACTACAATGAAACAAGGCTAAATTATTTATATTTAGTTATTATGTGGCAAAGGGTTATTTATTTAATTTCTGGAACCTACAGATTTTATTACTGCTGTTTTAAGGCATAAGTACGCGTGGCACGTGCCTAGGGACACGCAAAGCAGGAGGCCCGCAGCGGCCTAAAAACAAAATTTCGGTGTCAGTTGTGTTAGCAGTTTAGTACTATATTAATAAATTAAACAAAATGACACACATTAAAATGGAAATGCAATGCAGTACTTTATATCTGAGACTGAGATATTGGGGCGCAATTCTAGTTATTTTAAGGTTAGAGTTTGTGCCTAGGGCCCTCAAACTTCTTTAAACGACTCTGGTAATTATTCTAATAACTAAATTCCTAATTCGCTCTACACCATAGTCGACCTATCGCCATATGTCAATCACCCTGGATAAATTAACCAATCAGCGAGCGTAAATTAGATACCTTCAGGCTTTGGTCAAGTCCGCCATTTTTCTCCGAAAAGTTGCTCGTAGCAACAATGATTATGGTATGTATTTACAAATTTGAAATGATTTGTTGATTTCTCGATCGATAATAGTGAAAATAAGTCTTGTAATTCTGACATTCAATATTTAGATCATCCAAATGAAGGAATTAGAAGTTTTCCTTTCCCGAAACATAGACGAAACTTTAATGGAAAACGATTTGTCGAGAATACGATCAACTGAATAAAGAATCAATTGATGGTAATTACAACGTGTTTGTTTGTTTGTTTTCATAAAAGTATTTCCCGTTGAAAGCTTGAAAAAGCCCAAGAAATTGAATTATATATATATATATATATATATATATATATATATATATATATATATATATATATATATATATATATATATATATATATATATATATATATATATATATATATAATTTATTTTTTATAGGAAGCACTGAACACGAGGCTGCATTATTTTAACGTTTGAAAATTTACAGTTTAATGTTGGCTTGTCCCAAAATAAATTCTTTATCGTATTATTCTTTCAGACACTAGTGTAACGCTTTACATTCTTATTGTGTTGAAGGAGGGATGGTGATATAAAAATGTAATTAGTAATAAAGAAATGCGAAAAAAAGTTTTAAATATTTCTCTTCCGATATGTTAAATTGCATTTACATGTTTAGATCTACAGATATCATTGATTAGAAAACCATCTTGCTAACATATCAAACTTTAAGATGTACAATAGTATACTTCTAACCACTAATTATTAACGATTTTGTTATTAATTTTTAATTTATCTACTTCAAGGCAGCACAAACATAGGTCAGATAAAATTAATAAGGATAACATTATATGCTAAATACATCAGCATCTTTGGGAGCAAATTTCCTTTCATATGAATAAATTCTTAAACAGCTTTATAATTGCTTGTTATTTTCTTTTACTGAAATAAAACAATAAGGTTATTAATGTACGAAAATGAACTGCATACATAAATGTTGTATATTGCAGTATAATTAATGCAACTTTGTAATTGTTTATCTTTTAAGAATAATACGAATCATATTAAATAAACATATCACGTAAACACAAACATTTCTTCGCCAAATACAGTTTGTCAGAGGTTAAATCACGTGATTTGGTAGGCGGAGCGATCGGTCGTCTGGCGTAAGGCCATAGAACACAATTAATTTCACTATATTGTCTCAACATTTGTTTCTCAGTACTGAACTTTCCACTGTGTGACAATCAATACAAATGATATGTTAATCTAAAATACCTTTAAAGATGACTTTATAGTGAAGTTCTTGTCAAGGGTTGACCTGCATTTTTTTTGGAGAGGCTAAATTGTAAACAAAACACCAGGCAACGGAACAGATTTCACTTCCGGATCATCACCATGACCTTATTACTTAATGTGCACTGTCGCCAAAATACACACAGACAACCACACCATAAGCTCACATTTTAAAAAATAAACAATTGCCTTTAAATCCTTACCAAGAATGCCAAAATCTAACTCTAGTATCACCACCAAACAGAAAAAGTGATCTAAAAATAGACTGGATCTACATTCGTGGGTACTGAACCGGATTTTATTAATTGTGTACTGATTCCGTAAGGTCAATTCCGCTGTAATCGGAAATAGCTGCGTGTTTCGTTCTTCAGCATTCGTTGCTGCAATTGTCACGTGATTATCAACACGTGTACAAGTCGTATGTTTCTTGATTTACAACGATCTTGTCCCCAGGGCAGGTTTTTCAGAAAAATTAAATGAAAATTGTATACGCTTACTACATTAGCCTTTTTTCTCTTTCATTCAGTACCCCTCCATAACATCACTAACACAATTGGCCATAGCAATCATGCATAAGTTACTCACCTTGTGTGTGCGTGTCTGTGTGTATGTGTGTGTGTGTGTTTGCGCGCGCGAATCCTCTCCCTTTTTGTACAATATAATATGCATATAATTAGGCATTCAATATATTTTATAGCTTAAATGTGTAGATGACAATAAATGTACCAATTGTATGTATTATTTAATCGATATTCTTACTCGTGATTCTCATTTTCATAAACGTCTCCTACGTCTCTAGGAGAATGGTGACCACGTGGTTTTAGTTGCACTCACTCAGATCTCTGCTTGTGGGCTCTATTCTTCACTCGAAAAAAGTGGGCGTGCATGAAAGCTTGCAAGCAGCTTCAAGTGAGCTGGTGGTCATTTCGGGATTATTTCTACATCAGAAATACTGGCCGCCACGTACAGCATGTATTTCCTGAAAATGGCATTATTCCCACGCAGAAAAATTATAATATTTGGGGTTATAATTTTTGTCAAGCTTTCCATCGTGTACATTTTTTGTTTACGTATGACAACTGCGGTGGCCGTATATGCCATCAGATTTGCGTTTAAGTGAATGAGCTGTGGTAAGAATCCAAAAGATTTCCACGCGAGATCGAGTACATAAAAATCAATCCTCATCCTACCGTAGGTACACACAATAAATAAAGTCGGATCCAACTGTAGACTCCACAGACCCGGATCTGATGTCGCATAAGCGCCAGCAAATCGGAATCTATGCAGTGTTAGAACTAATCAGTAGAATAAAAAAACATAGGTTTTACTCAAACAGTGCATTATGGGATGGCAGATTAAGGTTGTTATTTGCATTTGGTTCCAGTTTATCATCCAGCAAAAATAAATTATAAATTTGGAAATGTATCAAATGATATGAAGCTACATAACTCTTACAAGTTAATTTAAATTCAAAGATATGATTATCTCCCATGTATTAACCCACACCTTTGAAAAAATAAATGGTAATGGGTGAGCCTAAAAGCATGCAAAAAAAACACTTCTGAAGTGTATTTCTTCCCCAATATAGTTGTATTGTATCCACAAATAATGCATGCACAACATTAAAAAGGAATTGGACAACAGTTTATAATCATTATGTAGTACACTGTAATACATAAAGTTATCACACTGCCTTGCCTAGATAACCACTGCTTTACAGCCTATTTCGTAAGATTGATGGGTGGTATACAATACAAGGAAGAAGTAATACAGTACTTTATAAGGAAGCAATGTCGTGTCCTATATTTTATTATTAGAATTCTAAAAATAAAACACTGTGATCCAAAGTGGTACGATGAAAAAGCAAGCATAAGAAATAAACGTGCTTACGTTTTCACTCACACCAGTGATATGATTTATATTCGATGTACTGAGCATGAAACAGATTCGTCGTATCATTGTCACTTTGTCATTTGGCCAGCTGGAAATACTTATTAACTTCTCAACATTGATGTAGAGGTCAAAGTAAATGCCGGTAAGTGTTGTACAGCGACTACTCTGCATCTTACATCAACTACAATTATATGCATATAATTCTGTCCAGTATTCATTCTCTCTCTCTCTCTCTCTCTCTCTCTCTCTCTCTCTCTCTCCCTCTCTCGCTCTCTCTGTCTTTCTCTCTTTCTCTCTGTTTCTCTGTCTCTCTCTGTCCGTCTCTGTCTTTTTCTGTCTGTCTCTCTCTTTCTTTCTGTCTGTCTCTGTCTCTGTCTCTCTCTCTCTCTCTCTCTCTCTCTCTCTCTCTCTCTCTCTCTCTCTCTCTCTCTCTCTCTCTATATATATATATATATATATATATATATATATATATATATATATATATATATATATATATATATATATACTCGTCTCATCCATTGGTAGTAGATATACTTCAAATCCTACTATCAGTCCTGGTTTGCTACCATGTTTTTTCCTTGGGCAAGGCTATTCGCTCCAATTATCACGACATTCAATAACTTGTGTAGCAGGACCAAACACCAAACCGAACGAAAAAGTGCACCTAATAGACTTTGTAGGATATAGAGTCCTTAGGATTAAATAGGTGTTACTTTACCATTTTTACATCGTTTAGTATGGTTTATCAGTGGCTAGGTTTGTTGTGTGATCCGACGTGTTGTCCAAATATAATTCGGATCATCCCTCGGGAGAAGTTGATTTGATTAACTCCAATAATTTTGTAATAGGTCCTTCATATAACGAGGATTGTGGATGAAAGCTGCCTTCGTGATTTTAGTGTTAGTCATAAAGATACAAAGACTAAATTTTAATTTATATTTGATTTTGTAAATCTTAACAAGATATTTAGAGATTAATATTGTTAATAGCTAGATTTTTTCCCCTTCACATTCTGACAGTTCTAAGTTTAAGGAAACGTGCTGATATATTTCATATAGAACATCTCATGTCATACCAGTATGTCATACTAGTGATTTCCTGTCATTGACTAAGTGTAACACTAATGTGATGCCAGTGATTTCCTGTCATTGACTGTTATAACTGTTATACAATTAGTTATTGTCGATAACATTTGATATATTCCAAATATGAGCTATGGTGTCATGCAGTTAATTTGTTTGACCGCTTATAACTCTCACGTCATACCAGCGATGTCCTATCGTTGACTGTTGAGATATTTTATGTAAAAAAGATTTCATTACATGAAAATAATTTTGTCAGTCGCTGCTTATAACTTACTCAACAAAAGACATATTTTGCTTTATTTTGAGTCCTCTCGAAATAAAAACAATGTTTTATGAAGCATATTAATAAAACAAACATTATATATAATTTGTTAATATAACTATGTTAGACAATATGAAAAAATACTATAAACTGCATTATTCACGAAAGGGGAGAAATGAAACATTTTTTTTCTCTAAGCCAACGTTACATGTGTAAATTATGTATTAGAAGTGTCCGACCTTTCCTAATCAAATGCAGCACCTATGGTTTATACCGTTGGACTTGAAATTGACAATTATTCCAAGAAAGACAAAAATATTACTGCTTATCTAAAACTGGGGAAGAGAAAATAAATTTGACCATAAATACAAAAGCTACACATATGTCTGTATGTAGTAAAATAAAAACAAACAATACCTAATAGTAGCTCATTGTCAGTCTAACTAGAACGTATAATAGAATATCCAATATAATTTTGCATGCAGAATAAAAGCATACCTGTGTAATTGCACTGTCAACCTGTGAGAGAAGCTATTATAAATTTTAAAAGATCGTTTATATTATAAACAAAAAAAATTTCAGCTTTCTGTCTTAAATGAATTGCATGATTTTAAAAAACGTGCTTGGTAAATATGTTTGATACATACTGGTATACATGAAAATATTTCATCTTAAATCATTATACAGTGGACATTATAATCCGTCCATCATGACCGATTATATGTGACCTTGGCTGGCTGCACGTCCACCGACAGCAACTCGCCTTGTTCGTTTAAGCATACTTTACTGACATAAATGTTAACAAATTGGGTCAGGCTACAAGTTCTCACAACATATAGTAAGCCCTTCTCCTTCAATCGATATCAAATTTACATAAGTATCTGCATTAAATTTTATTTGATTACACGATTCAGGGAAAATATTAAAGAGAGAGAGAGAGAGAGAGAGAGAGAGAGAGAGAGAGAGAGAGAGAGAGAGAGAGAGAGAGAGAGAGAGAGAGAGAGAGACTATATTAACATTGGCAGTAATTAATTTTGTAGGGAGATCAAAGTATTATTACCCCTTTCATTATTTAAGACATTTAGTGTCTTTAACAAATATTTGGAACAAGTCAAATAAACAAACAATAACGTCGTTCACTCTCAAGTTGGATGACCCGTATATAAAAAACCGATGCTTTATAGAGATGATATAAACTGTGTTCCAATTTCCTACTCTGTTCAATATAGCATCTGCGTGTAAAAAATATAATGATGTGCATTTTCTATATTATCACAACATGCACACAATGAATTATTTCCCATATGATTATAATCAAAAATAATTATGTAAATCACTACAGATATTTCTAGTTCAATTATACAGATTGGATTATTTCCTCTTGCGTACGACAAAAATAGGTAGGTACTTGTGTCTTTGCCTAGTTTTTACTTCTGAAGAAAGAATTGTTACTTTCAACTTTTATATAATCTGGAAGTGTGTTCCACAAATAAATAGAAATTTTGGTAATTCTTTTTTGTGCTTATTTTGAGTCTAGCATTATTTTAATTATTCATATTTCTAAGATAATACCTGTTTGTCTCACCAACCAGTAGTTGTAGGTCAACAAGATAAGATGGAGGGATACCGTATTCAATTTTATGAAAGTAACATAACCGATGACATTTGTCTCTCTGCCAAGCGTTATGCATGTGTAATTAAATTGCTTGTGTGTTAGTTTTAAATTTCTATTTATTTTAATTTTGCTTCATTACACTTTATTGTACTGATTATTTTCACGGAATAAGATTTTTTATCAAGTACATTACATTATGCTTGTACAGAACTTAAAAGTATTTCATTAGCATTTATTTTTAGCTGACCTCGTTCAGATACTTGGTAAACATGAAGATTAAATGATTGGTCAGAATCAAGGTCATACATATCTTACTCGCTTGATCACCTTGTAGTAAGTGATCATTTGATCTATCATAAGTGTCGAAATTTAGTGGGCTTTAATACTCAAATATCACTGTTTTCTAGTTGAGTCGTAAAAATACCATCAAGAGATTAGACGTATTTTCTGTTCTTGCCCATTATGAGTTATTGTTATTTAAGAACAAATTATATTCTATAGAAAATAAGTGCTTCGTCATCGAAGCTTTGAGAAAAGACATTAGTGTAAATTATACAAAATTCAAGGTGGAACTTAAACATTTCTATCGGACGTCATCGTCCTCCATCTTTGAACTTCGCCGAGATTCATTTAGGACATTTTAGTGATAGGACTTGTGTGTTTCAATTCTGGGATTAATTTTTGGATTATATTCCCAAAATGTAAGTCTTTTTTCATATTTTACTATATCTTCTAGGGAAATAAATTAATTTTGTTAAAAATGACAAAGCTAGTTGGCTTAACGCTTTTTTTTTTTTGGTTAATTTGAACGAGCTGAGATTTGTCGCACAAGGTAGACCAACCATTGTCTTCATAAATCTTACAACATTAAACACTTATAGTAAGACCAATCGTTACTCTTCCTGCTTCTAGTTGTTTTGTTTTTTTTAATTTAATAGTCTTCAGCCGAAGGACTATCCCACAAAACATTAATATATTAGAGTACGGGGCCGATGTATGTAAAATATAACATTGCTTACGTCTTTCGGCTAAATACGTTTCAAGAGAACCAATAAATAAGAGTTATGTACGTAATTGCTCGTTTTTTATAGACTTAAACTTTATGACGAAGTGTTATAAATCGTCTTCCGGTATATTGCCAATTTTACGCTGAGGACACCCAGTTATACCAGTCTAGTCATCCAACTTAAAGGCGTAGAGAGGGGCATTTCCGATGTGAAGTCATGATGACATATAACCAGCTGCAGGTGAATGATAATAAAACTGAAGTCATTCTGATCACCACACAAAGACTTTGTCATTCCTATCCTTTACATCAGACAATAAATATCAACATCAAGAACATTAAATTTACATAGTCAGTACAAAACCTAGGCATTATTGGCCAAAGTACTTTCCTAACAACAACATATCATGAACATATGCAAAGATGCATATCTGGAGCTGCGACGCATCAACTCCATTCGCAGTTTTCATTCGGATTGTTGTGTTTCTTACTAATTTATGGTTGTAATTCTCTTATATCTGATTTGTCTGGAAATGTAAAACAGCAATTTCAAACAGTTTTGATCGTTCGTCCTTTAGTACCAATAAACGTATTTCCTCCCTCTGCTCTGCACCCTTCTCTTAGCTATCCCTTCGCTCTAGAAGCAAACAGAAAATCTGTTCACTATGATAGTCTCAAGTCCAATATACATATCAGACCACACCTATGTATGCTAGATATTTTCACTTTACTTCTGACACTCATTCTCATCGTTCCTATTATTAAAACCAAGCTCTAAGGACAACATTCGTTTGTTTTATTGAACGAATTGCCACTTGAACTTAGGCACAATGACATTGTGATTTCAGTCAAGAGTGCTCTAAAAAAGCATCACTTATTTTTGAATGCATGAATAGACCTAAAACTTAAGTTTCCTTATCCTTCATTTATTTTCAACATGACATCTCTCTCTCTCTCTCTCTCTCTCTCTCTCTCTCTCTCTCTCTCTCTCTCTCTCTCTCTCTCTCTCTCTCTCTCTCTCTCTCTCTCTCTCTCTCTCTCTCTCTCTCTCTCTCTCTCACAGCGACCTTTTAAGTGCCATGTTCTGTTGACACATGTAATTACAATAATCACTAATTTCATCAGTCATTTAGACGAGGTCTTAAATATATTTGCATTTGGGAGATTGAATAGCATGAAAGAATAACATCAACGTGTGCCAAAAGATATGATTCAGTTTTTCTGCATCTGCATTTCCATTGGCTAGTTCAAAGGTCACCAGAGCATGCCCCTTAGCGGTCACTGTCAGATCTTCACGTAGGACAGCCGAGATCAAATTTAATAAGATTGGTGCTGTGCTGTCACTTCATTATTATTATTATTATTATTATTATTATTATTATTATTATTATTATTATTATTATTATTATTATTATTATTATTATTATTATTATTATTGTTGTTGTTGTTGTTGTTGTTGTTGTTGTTGTTGTTGTTGTTTTGACGCACTGAAGTACCAAATGTCCTCCTCCTCCATGCTAACTTGTGTTATTTCCCTGTTTACTATTCAGCGATAGATCACAATCACTGTACCCCAGAGTTTTACACTAATTTTAATGCCATGTTATTTAAAAATAGTGGATAATCCAAAATTCTGTTAAGAAAACAAATTCTTACAAGCTGTCGCTTCCTTTCTAATTCCGTCATATTTCCTCACTTTTGTTGCTGTTATTGTGAGTTTTTCAGCACATGATGACTATACATGGCGGCCAGAATATTTGGGGAAGAACTGGGAAAGCTTCCGTAAAAACCGACCCACGAGAAGCTATGGGCAAACTTCCTCACATAGCCAGATATGTTAGTGAACTATAAAGGCGATCGCAATAAAGTACTCGAGTACCCTTGATCACCTCAGTTTTGCAAAAATACACTTGGCAATGAGATGCAACAATACTGGACTTAACAAGTTGTTGTTTTAGGGGATTGTTCCTCGTAAAAAAAAGTTTAAAAAATTACAACATAAATTATTTATTTCTAATTATTGACCTTTGGTGCAGTAATTCTGACTATTGGTCTTCGGTGTAGTCAAACTGGATATTGGTCTTCGGCGTAGCCAGTCTTGGTATTGGTCTTTCGCGAAGTCAGTCTGGCTATTGGTCATAGGTGTATTCAATCTAGTTATTGGTCTTCGGTGTAGTGTAGTCATTATGGCTATTTGTCTTCAGTGTAGTTAATATCGCTATTGGTCTTCGGTGTAATCGATCTAGCTAATTTTGATGTTTTTTCAACTTTTAATATTCTCAGTATTTCTGCCTCATTTATCCCATTCATTGAAGAAATTCTTTTTCTAGAGTCGGAACATTAAAGTCATTACAGTCCAAAGAACATGAAGCTTTTAATTTTATTCGGACCATATCAATGCTACCATCAACAATCATATCTGAATTTGATTTGAGACATGATATTGTTTGCAGTTATATAATCAAGACATACTGTGCAGCAAGTTAGCATTATACCCGTTGCAAACAAATATGGGGCCCCGAGTGGCCGAGTGGTCTAAAGCGCTGTCCGTTACGGATCACTGCCATCTCACCTCTGTCTGCGTGTGTTCGAGTCTAGGATTAGGCTAATGTGGATATGTGAGAAAGCTTGCCAGTAGCTTTTCGTGGGTCGGTGGTTCTTTCCGGTGATTTCAAGGTTTCTTCCTCACCATTAATACTGGCCGCCATGAATAGCCTATCGTGTGCTGAAAAATGGCGTTAAGCCCAACAAACAAAACAACAGCAAACAAATATCTTAACATTTTAAAAGTCTAGTTTAACTATTATATTTCATCTCATCATTTTCTCCCGTGATTGCTTTACATACACGTGGTTGTCATGCATCTACGTTTATTCCCAATATTAAACTTGTTTTGTATGCTCTTTTGAACACAATGGTATCATAAACATTCTGCATAAGCAACGAGCGACGCGTCGACATAAATATCAACATACAGTGCTTATGGGTTTGTAGTCCTACCTGACAAGTCCTCATTCGCAAACTATTGTATAAGCTTGTGCGGTTATGATTTTGAAAAACCTGTCCATATATAGTACCCAAATCGAGGTCGACGATTGTTATTTCAAACATATTATACCCGTTATATGAGAAATTCACCTGTGTGAATTTTGCACAAGACAAAGGAGTTCTATAATCAGACTGGTGTGTTCCTTCATTATTGAATGGCTGAGGTCAATTTATACAACGGAACACTCCAGTAAGGTTTAAATTATTAAAACCCCGGTATTCCTTGAATTTTAGTATCTAGGGCACGCCGTCGCTTTCTGAAAACCAATTTTGACCTGGCCCACTGTATAAGGAAAATTTCTTTACTCCCGCTAGATACACCTATAGGAAACTTAGCATACCTGTCATTTGTAAATTATACATGTTGCATACTTTGAGCATAAAATATGAGACAACAAATATTAAGATTATTAAATATTGGTACCGACAGCTTCATACAAAACCTTGTTATAGATGTACATTTAAATAAAATAATATAATATATTCATTTATTAGAATTAGCATACTCTACCCATGTCTACCATTTCCTTTCTCTACATTTCATTCCTCTTGCATAGGATATTGCTAGTAATTTTGGGACAGTTTTACTTCTGATGATGCAAACATTGTCGAAGTATCACGCATTACAATATTACTAGTTTGGACAATAAATGATGAGATAATGCCGTTATGTATTATGTAATTATTGTAATCTATCTTTCCAGTCATATATATATATATATATATATATATATATATATATATATATATATATATATATATATATATATATATATATATATATATATATATATATATATATGCATTCAGTGCAGTTGTATCATAGCATCTTACGTATATCTTGTCTCGTGTGTATATTTTATAGTATATTGTTTTACTAATGGGTTTATAGATTACAATAAAGAATCTAAAGATAAAAAGTGAATAGACAAGTGCATCAATCTAAATAAATAAATAAATAAATAAAAGCTCAGATTCGTTATTTACCTTTTTCTTATGTACATCACTATATAGATATATTCAAAGAACGCAGTAAGATCTTTAGAGGTACAAAATAAAATTTTAAAACTTTAACAAATTTTATAAACGATTTTTACTGTTTTCGAACTAATTCAAACTTTTTTTATAACAAGATGTCACAAAATTTCTTGTATAAAACTTCAGAGACATATACGCAATTGCATAAATTTGATTACATAAACTAAAACAATAATAGATTAACTAAAGAAACAAATTCCAGATATGCAAACTATAGGATGCATTTAATTATAAAATATTAAACTGTTGTGTAGGTGACAGAGCTGGGACTATTGAATTGATTGATTGAAAATTCAATTCTTCTAATGGACCATTTTAAAGAGCATATTGTCCTAATGTTGATTTAGAGTTCGCTACCGACTCGGACCCGTCTAACTCTTATATTTTTACTGCATTAGAAATTATAGACGATTACAACACATCCATTAACATGTACGAGTAACAATTGCCTTGCATTGCAAAGACAAGTTTATACAAGTAGTGATCTACGATTAAAACAGGAAAATAACAAAAAGGACAATCAAACAGACGTACAAAAAAATAAACGTTTGATAGAATGATCCATTTTCAGGAAATACAAATTTCTATCGATGTTTCAATTTCAGAAGAAGAATTAATAATAATTCGGCCTGCATGGCGTATCAAAACAAATGATCTGACTTAGCTCATAGTTGATATCTTGAATTATTGAAATTTTGGACAAAGCTTGACACCTTCGAGTTTTGTACAGGCATGCATATTATTTTTTTTTTTGAATTTCATCGAAATTTCACCATTTTGGAATGTACTTTCATTTTGTATAGCTGTCACGTGGGATGTTTGGTTTATCTGCACATTTGTCTCGGACAAGTTTTATTTACTCGTTTTATTCTTTGTTTTCTTAAATATTACTAAGCAAAGACAGTCGGTTGCTTTAATGATTTGAAGAAAAAAAATCGCGAACAAATCACAAGAACTTGCACTTCCTTTTTCCGCATTGCTGTCACATATACATAGGAATGAGATCCCAAACGAAATGTCACAGATAAACATGACAGAATTGAGGCAGGTAATTCTCTCTCTCTCTCTCTCTCTCTCTCTCTCTCTCTCTCTCTCTCTCTCTCTCTCTCTCTCTCTCTCTCTCTCTCTCTCTCTCTCTCTCTCTCTCTCTCTCTCTCTCTCTCTCTCTCTCTCTCTCTCTCTCTCTCTCTCTCTCTCTCTCTCTCTCTGTTCTCTGTTCTCTGTTCTCTGTGGTTTAACGCCACTTTTCAGAACGTGCAAAGATTATACATTTCGGCCAGTATGTTATGGTGGAACATGAAAAAATAAACGAAAAGAACCACCAACTTACGGGAGGCATGCTTTCTTAGATATCCACGTTGGTCCAGCCGAAACACACACACACACACACACACATATATATATATATATATATATATATATATATATATATATATATATATATATATATATATATATATATATATATATATATATATATATATATATATATATATATATATATATATATATTCACACACATAAAGAAGATAACCATTTAGTTTAAGCAATTTGTAGGTTTGTGTGATTACATGTTTAATTATTTGAATTCTGTGCAATGGGAAACATTCCTTAGCACGAAATAATTAGTCAATTATTAGGAGCAAAAGTCACGGAGAAAAAGTGTTAGTGAGTTTCTGAGATGCCATGGCTAATGAGTAGCGAACTCAGATCCATTCCGCATGACTGTCCCAATCGTGATATAGCACTTTAAAAAAATAATGGTGACTACAGCGGTGTTGTGACTACAAGGTGTTGTGACTACAGCGGCAGTATTTATGGTAGGCAACCGGTAAATTACACAATGGGATGAATGAGAAAGGACTCGGGAGATACCGTTTATGTTGCCATAGTGGCAAATGTGATGTAGGTTTACTGGTGTGATGTGCCTTAAAACGGTAGTTCGCCTGGCTTCAGGTGGGCAGTTAAAATAGTCCCCCGTGTTAGGGATAGTTGCACAGTTTCTACGGTGTGAATTACTAGCGGAACGGAAAGTTAATGTAGAGAAACTTTGAGGATGTGCGGTTGATGGCTAATTGGCAAGTTGTAAAAAATGTGGTCGTGCATTGATATTGTGAAATTTATGTAAAGAATGGACAAGTCGGGTTTTGAAAATATGGGGTAAACTTATGACTTCTAGCGTGATTCGAGCCAGGGTTTTGATACCGCTCGGTCAAGCAAACGACCCCAGGCATATATATATATATATATATATATATATATATATATATATATATATATATATATCTATATATATATATATATATATATATATATATATATATATATATATATATATATATATATATATATATATATTACACTTGCAAACGTAAATATACCCATAAGATCTCATCCACTTAAGCCTTTCTTTAGGCAGAAGACCATATATTGTTGCTCATGCGTTACAGAGTTGAAATTTAACTATGACGTATGAGCTCGAAACAACCGGACATATTTGTTTAAGCTCCCCATAATCCACACCAAGCTATATTTCCGGCCAGTCCTTGGTCAATGTTTCTTTTATGTAATATAACACATGGTATTATTTTCTCAAGATTTAATATTTCACTCTAATAACATCAATAATATTTTCAGCAATATTTCACGATCTTTATAATTGGTCTAATCAGTGTTTGATGCGATTACAACTTGTTTAATTTTCTTCTAAACATATTTTGACAAAAGCAAATGCTAGATGTTCCCCATATGTTGTGTCAAATTTTAAACAAATTATAATCCTAGTGAACTACATCAACTAGTATTTCATTCTAATGACATTAATTTTGTATTTCAACACATATTTCGTTTAGTAAAACTTGTGTCACTTTTTAATTTCCTCAAAGCTATATACTTCCCTGTATACATTGTTAAATGATAGTTTTAGTGGTCCCTCTATACAGCTCAGTTTTCCTTGATATGACTCGTGTATATTCATATATAAAACCGGCCTATTATGTGATCATTTTGATTTCCTCAGCTAATAGTACGTTGTGGTTTGGGATTCATTGTGTAGACGACACTAAAGCTGCATTATTTAAGAACTTATCAGTTTAATAAATGGCCGATATTCACTTCCAGGCAGACTATAACGTTGACTACAAATACACATTTTTTTTGTAAATTGTATAGTAAAGCAATGAAATTCTGAGATTTCTCTAAATCATACTTCTTTATATTTTTTTGTTGTAAATTGTATAGTAAAGCAATGAAATTCTGAAATTTCTCTAAATCATGCTTCTTTATATGTTGTCATAATTCAACTGATATGATCTGTGCTAATCTTACTTCAATAATTTTAAATTTCAGTTTTCTCTTTATCTAAATTAAGTTGCCAGAAGTGTATTCAACATAACATTTTCAATATGCTAAAGGTTCTGTGTCCAGTTCGTTATCTTTTGCATCTTTAAACTGTTATTTCTGTTTGTTCCTTGCACTTGCAGTAAAGTAGATTTTACACAGAATGTCTCACATTTTTGCGTTAAAATGGCTTGTTTGTTTTGTGAGTGGGTTTCGTTATTGTCCAGACGAGAAGTATAGAGAAATTGAGCTATGTTAGCGACACGCATAAAAAATGCTGTGTGAACGTAACCCCCCCCCAAACCCCCCCCCCCAATAACATCTATATATGATGTAATTACATCTATATATTATGATTTATTGATAAATAGATGAACGGTTTGAGGTGTGTAGGAATAAGTTTTCTTAACTTTCAGGAAACGTTTCAAATTTAATTGTTTCACTGCATTTTTTTATAAAAAAATCTTTGCTACAAATTGCTCCTTAGGTAATACTACTGACCATTTAATGCCAAATCCCAATACTTTTTGGTTTTTGACTTCCGGCGCAAAAAAAATATATTTTCAAAATTTTAGAATAAGCTCAACATGACTGATAAGAAAAATCCCTGAAACAATAAACACGCCCTCACGTATGCATCATGTTACATAAAGCACTATAAAATATGATGAAAATGAAACAGGTCCAGAAAATAGTCAGGAAAACAAGGAAGTGATAAACAACAATTGAATGATCATACGAGAAACAAGATAAAATAAGTTCTGTTTAATGTTCTGCAGGAGGTCGTGGTTTTGAACCCCAGGCAGACTCATACCAAAGACTTATTTTCTTAAAAAAATAGTTGTAAATCCTCGCTAGGCGCTCAGAATAAAGAGGTTCGTGTTAGGACTGGTCGGCCCGGTGTGGGAATAATATAACTGGGTGGGACACGATCCTACATGTCTGCGACATGGTGCCCCAATGCTAGACATCACTATTGACTGCCACACTGAAACCGTAGTAGCGAATAGACTGTAAAACCGTTAAAGCTACATTAAAAATCCAACACACACACACAAAGACTTCTTCGGCTATCTTAATGAAGATAAAGTTCCCACTTTCTATTACATTAAAAATATGTAATTCTAGAACATTCCATGTTCGTAGTCTCTTGGATCGGCTAGTTAATGTTTTAATATCAAACTATAATGTCTGTTATAAGTTAATATGGTATTTCTTCTTCAGTTTTTTTATCTGAGTTGTCGTAATCAAGTTTTCAGATTACAAAAAGTTCTTAAATAGATATCATTGTGTAACACAGGTTATTTTGTTAATGATCGTTAAATATTATATACTCTTCAACCTGGCATAGACCTGAAATGAGAATATTAAAATATTTTCTAGTCAGGGAAAGAAAATTGTATGAAAATTTCAATTTTATGATTGAAATAACGGAGCAATTATTGTTATAATAATAGTTCTATGTAATTTTAACTATGTATAAAAGTAATTTTCCTACCTTTTCTCCAACCATCAACTAAGAATATTATTTATTTATCGCAGCCAAAGTTAAATTGCAAATAATTGGAAACATACTTATACTTATTTACATAAATTCCTTTGTGCTCAGTCTAATTTATGGCTTTACAAAATGAATAGAAAGTGTACAAATGATTCCAATAAAGTTTATCGCAATCATTCTGTACAATTTCTGCATTATAATTATTTTTTAATTAAATGCGATGTAAAATAATGTTCCCTCTGCATTATAACAACATTTTCTTTGCATTATAAAATAACATCCCTTCAGTCCTCAAGTTTGCACGTTGCCTTTTCTAAACGTTCAAAATACGTAAAATTGAGCTAGAAACCGATACCTAGTTCCATTAATGATATCTTCTTTCAGGGCCAAAAATAAAATAAAACTATACAATATGAGTTCTCTGAGTATAATTGTTAATTTTACCCATCGATGCACAATGTAAAGATATTGAAATGTTCAATCTATTGATTACATAAAAATGTTAATGTTTCTTTATATACATCTAAAACTTCATCCAAGTGATGTATTTTCTTTTTATCTTGAACTAAGCTCTTACAGAATGAATACCATATATAGCAAGTCGCCATTGTATATCAGACCCACTTCAAATCTTTCCCAGTCAGACGAACATGCTGCTACCTTAAAGGGATTAGATTAGCTAATCTAATCAATAAGTATCCAAACATTTTTAAATACTGTACTCCTTCCTTCCTTAATTTGAGACCTTCGTCACCAAATGTCAACATGATCCACATAATGGAGACCCCAAAATATGTTCTGTACCGTATGTCACAAAGACCCATATCTCTATCAATTAATAGAGCCCCCCCCCAATATGTCACCTACCATAAGTCACAAAGACCCACTTTTTTATCAAATAATGAAGCCTCCAAAATATGTCCCCTACCATATGTCACAAAGGACCCACCTCTCTATCAATTAATGGAGCCCCCAAAATATGTCGCGTACCGTATGTCACAAAAGTCCCACCTCTCTATCAAATAATGGAGCCCCAAAAATAAGTCGCGTACCATATGTCACAAAAGACCCACCTTTCTATCAATTACAGAAAGTTTTACATAGTCTTAAATATAACGGAAAAGAGTATAAAATATAGCAGCCATTTGGTATCGAACCCAGTTCGCCTCTTTCGCATTAATGCATACATTCCACAAGACTAAATGAACCATCTAGATTGGTTAGAAAGTGGACTTTTTTTACCTCACCTTCAGCAGTGTCAACATTTCTGATATTTTCTCCTATGATTTCACCTGAGGTAACTAGTTTTTCGCTGTCATGAATGTCTGAAACATATTTCATTCAATAAAAAATTATGCAGTTGGAAAATTATGATAGTGATATTAGTATTCCTAAGCAATTTTGCAATTATTTTTTTTTGCCAGTACATGTTTGTGGAGATTTAAGGAATTGCAAACTTAAATGAACATTTATATTGACCTATGAAGTACCCATTCGTTAGACACTGTTTATTCTTTGCTTTTATAACAAATACTGACGTTCTAAAGCAACTATTTATTGCATTACTATTTTCTGCAAATCTCGAGCATTTTTTTCCGGAAATGTCAATAAATTTTTACATTATCTCTTGGACGTAATTCCTATTGTTGTGCTTTGCAGACATATTTTACAGAATTTTGTCAACTTATACATTTTTCAGCCTAATTTGGTACTTTTCTCATTGATTTTAATCGCAATTTTTTATATCCTCAAATTCAGTATTTGACTACATCCAGCACCCAAATGATTGTGACATATTTTCTTTTATTGACTTTTTTGATACTTTCATTCGACTTCGTTTCGTTGAATAATTTTTCTTTTCGTATACACCATATGATATTGTTTCTGCTCAGTGTAATCTTTATTACAATAGTCTCAGAAACGATCTGATTTCCCGGATTACTGTCCTTAGCATACACATTACTCCTTGCTACATCATACGCAATCTGGCGTTATGCTTTATCTAAAGGCGATATACTGGTAGTTGTTTGCAATAGGCCTTATTTGATTTATGTATACTACGAAACAATGCCCGGTTAGAACGATATACAAGTTTTGATAAATCAATATTTTGAGTGGGTAATGGCAAATACTGCAACTACTTGTTAATAAATAAGATGTCCTTGTACGTAAACAGGTAACTGTTCCGAATTTTTTGTTTCAAATTTGCACCAGAAGAACTGAAATGCATCTCCAATGTAAAAGGTTTTACTGTTCTTCACCAAATGTTCTATATTCTTAATTTGTAAATTATACATAATTTACAAGACTGCTCTTAAAATGCATGCTTCATGCAGATTTACAATATTTTAGTAATTTCTTCCAAATAATCTCAATAAAATCGTTTATTGTCTCACATGAAAATCCCATAAATCGAACTCAACAAGAATACGATATTTTCGAGAGATCAACTGGAAATTTTATTTTACAAAAAAATCATAGGTAGATCTTTTATTCTAATGTCCATAGATATAACCACTAGATTTAAGATCTTGTGGAACTTAGTCATAACTTAAATATATCAATATTCATATATTTGAGATAAGGATATTCATAGCTTAAAGATAGGAATATTCATAGCTTAAAGATAGGAATATTCATAGCTTAAAGATAGGAATATTCATAGCTTAAAGATAGGAATATTCATAGCTTAAATATGCGAATAGTCATGCTACGTATATGTAATTAAATTGTTTGTCTATTAGTTTTGAAATTCTTTTTATTATATTTTTGTTTAATTACATTTTATTGTAATGATTATCGAAAATATTCGAAATTCTTTTTCAGTAATTTGATATTTTCTTTACTAAATGTTATTTATCTAAGACGTAAAACGTCTTATATGAAAATTATTTTAGTTCACCTAGTTCGTAGTTCGTCTTAGGCTGTCAAGAACATAAATAGGAAGTTGAAATGATTTGTCAGTACCAGGGCCATACTGTCCTTGCGTAAACATTGTGTAAACAACATTTCTTTTATACTGTTGTTTTTAAGTGGGGTTACACTGGCGTACGTGATAGATTTCTTGTAGTAAGAGACCACATGACCCATCTCGCGTAACTTGAATTTATATCTGGGGTTTAAATACGCATTTTTCACAGTCTTCTGGCTTTTTCACAGTCTTCTGGCAGAGTCGTTTTAACATTTTGAAGGAACAATGCATTATTTTTATTTGTTGCCAGGTTGTTTGTTTTCTTGTTGTTTTTTTTATCTGATTTTAGGTTTTAATGTATTCTCCTGGAAACTCAACAAGTTGACTCTTAAAAAACGGTCTGAAAGATATTCATGGAAAGTTATTCTGGAATTATCCAGAAACAAAAACTATGATTCAATTGAGGATATGTTTATATTCGTACATTTTTGGTACCACATCTTACGTCATCGTCTTCCATATTTGTATGTCGTCGAGATTCGAACCTGGATTCTAATAGAACAATTTAGTGATAGGACTTGTATTTTCATTCTTAGGATAAAAAATTTTTATTATATTCAAAGTCAATTTTTTTTACTACTTTTTACTTTCTTTTATAGGAAATAAATTTTGTTCAAATATACAAAGCTAGTTGACTTCACGCTTTTCTTCTATTACATTTGTACGAGCCTACATGTAACACACAACTTAAGATACGAATAGTCATAGCTTAGAGACACTAATAGTCATAGCTTAGAGACACTAATAGTCATAGCTTAGAGACACTAAATAGTCATAGCTTAGAGACACTAAATAGTCATAGCTTAGAGACACTAAATAGTCATAGCTTAGAGACACTAATAGTCATAGCTTAGAGACACTAATAGTCATAGCTTAGAGACATTAATAGTCCTATCTTAGAGACACTAAATAGTCCTATCTTAGAGACACTATGAGTCATAGCTTAGAGATTCGACTAGTCACGGCTTAGAGGTGCGAATAGTCAAAATGCTCATGTGACATTAAACTGGCCTTTGTACATGCTGTCTACGGTTCATTATTCACCAATAAAAAATGTTTTCGTGTCTTCCATGAGGAAGCAAAATACTATAGTTATAATTTAGTTTGGGAACGTTTAGAAGACTGTTAGCTTTAAATAAAAGCGTTTAAAGACGTTAGTTTGAATTCGTTGCTAAGACGCACTCTACTACTGGTATTAGTTGTGTTCAGTGGCAAACATCTCGTCCGAGATTAAAAGGTCGTTTTGACCATTATCCCATAATCTCGAATGAGGGAGTGGTACACAATAAGGTAAATAAGGCAAAGACTCGTGCTTAGTGTTGAATTTACCCGGATTTGTAATGTATAATAGTTGACTTGGGCATGTGACTCATAGGAATTGTAGTTATGTAACTGAATCCAAACTATCAAATACCATCTATCTGCCAGGTTCAATATTTTTAGCTAAATAGTATCTTTTGACATCGTGTTTAAGAAATATAACCTTTAAGTTAATTGACCGAAACAATCCTCATATTATTTGTATCCTTCTGATAAAACAAATTTATTACACACTAAAAATGTATACATTATCAGAGAAATAACCTGCCTCAGTCTTAACGGCGCTATAAAACTAGTAATGTGATGAAGTCCCACTACACCCCATGCTTATATATATATATATATATATATATATATATATATATATATATATATATATATATATATATATATATATATATATATATATATATATATATATATATATGCTCGGAATATGGTATGCTGGTAAACGACTGGGTAAATAATGTAATGGTTAGGATGTGCAAAAACAGTTCACTAGATCCGTAATTTGTGACTATTTAACCGGGTATGGAATCTACATGTACGAAATGCACGTAGCCCACCCTTAATAGCTTTTATACTGCAGTGAGTATTATCTTACCTGTCTTCCGGGTACGTTTTGTAATGTAGGACATGTCTGCAGATAAATGGTGTCATTCCTTTTTCAGAAAGTAGGCGGTACGCATGGTGTTAAGTTCGAATTTCAACGGGTAAAAAGGGTAAAGTGACGAAGATTTTTAACAGCACTTATAATCACGTGACATGGTTTAAAGCTTTTTATATCGAGGATAACAAGACACGCATTGTATAGCCATATCACTTATAAATAAACCCTATTATTATTTAATCGTTTTTTAATAAAATTAAATTTTAAAAAGCCAATGTTTTAAAAGAAAAAAAAAATATTTATTTTGTATGAAGCACGAATGTGCCAATTTTCCTTATTCCGTGGTGATGATATTGGTATAAAAATTAAAAACGTTTAAATTCGTTCTAATCCTATTATAAATAATTTGCATTTTTGATCGAAATCTAGTGATGTCCATTGACTCGTATTACACAAACGGTGCTTGAAAGGTGTCCATCGAGAGAATTACATAAACTTATTTTTAAGATGTGTACATTGACATAATAAATTACACAAAAACGTAGCTTGAGAGGTGTCCAATGACAAAATAAACAACACAAACGGAGTTTGTGCGGTGTCCTTTGACAGAATAAATTACAGTGTGAGCGGTGTCCATTGACAGAATCAATTACACAAATGCAGTTTGAGCGATGTTCTTGGAAATGGTATTGTTACAAGCCAGGTGTCTTTTGCTTGACCGACCGATGTCCAAACCCTGGCTCGAATCACGCTAGATGTCATAAGTTTACCCCATATTTCCAAAGACTTCTATACAAATTCAGTTGTAAGTTGGAAAGCCCGACGTGTCCATTTTCTACATAAATTGTACAATAATCAATGCAAGACCACATTATTTACAACTTGCCAATTAACCATCAACCGCACATCCTCACAGTTTCTCTACATTAACTTTCCGTTCCGCTAGTAATTCACACCGTAGAAACTGTACAAATATCCCTAACACGGGGACTATTTAAACTGCCCACCTGAGGCCAGTCGATATACCGTTTCAAGGCGCATCAAACCAGTAAACCTACATCACATTTGCCACTATGGCAACATAAACGGTATCTGCCGAGTCCTTTCTCATTTATCCCATTGTGTAATTTACCGGTTTCCTACAATAAATACTACCCCTGCAGTCACAACACCGATGTAAACCAATAGGTTTTATAAAGTGCTACATCACGACAGGGACAGTCATGCGAATTGGGTCTGTGTTCGCTACTCATTGGCCATGGCATCTTATAAACTCACTAACACTTTCTCTCCGTGACGTTTGCTCCTAATAATTGACTAATTATTTCGTGCTAAGAAATATTTCCCATTGCACAAAATTCAAATAATTAAACATGTCGTCACAGATTACAAATTGCTTAAACTAAATGCGCATCTTCTTAATTTTATTACAATATTTGATAATAGAAATAATGTCTTGTGTGGATTTCACTAAGCAATAAAGCGGCCAACTCCACAAAATACAGAGCACTTTGTTTAAAATCTATTTTCTTCTATATGGCTTTTGATTGTACCTGACTTTTTACGGTGTAAGGTTGGGGAGAATTGTATTCAACGTGTGTTATTTACACAGTACTAAATGCTTAGAATTAGCAGGTAAGTAAGTAAGTAAGCATATATTTGCTGTATATATTTTAACTCCATTGGTCTGAAGATCTCAGAGAGACAGACAGACAGACAGAACTGTATAATATTTGCATTTCTATATTTCATAAATACCAACTTAACTATTATCATTATCAGGTGACTAAATTTGTTTTTATAAAATTGTATAAATACCTGTCTATATATAAATATTTACTAATCCTCAGATAGTTGTTATACATCACTTTTTGCACAAGTTCAAAACACGTTTTAAGCAGATTTTTTTATTATTTACGATGACCATTTGAAACAGCTATCTTTAGTGTGAGAGACTAAATACTTCAGGAGTGATCTTTACCTGTGCTTGGGGGAGGGGGGAGAGTACGTACAAAATTAGAATTAAATGAGAGAGATAAATAAATAAAAAATACGATCATACAGGTTCGATAATGGTTAATTCATGCTCTACCGGATTCGAACCCATGTCCACGGGTAAACGGAACCATTGGTCCTAATTGCACCACTCCCTATTCCATTGTGACTCAGCACATCACCCAATAATGATCCTACAAAGTCGGTGATATAGGTACTCATGCGTAGCCGAAACTCGCAACATGCTTTTTTGTCGCTTCGCGAGTAGAACTTAATCTGTGAGGGAAAAATGGTTAATGTTAGTTTCCTCGTGTTACAAATTAATCTTTTTGAAATATAAACTGACTACACATATATAATACGGTAAAACTGCAAAATCTAAAGTAAAAAACTATAACTCACGAAACTTTTCATCCGATAAATACAAACCTTGTTCTTATAAAATGGTATACAAACTTTACAAGCATTATGTACTAGTATAAATGATTGGTCTATTTTTAATCGTCTATTTTTTTTTTTTTTTGGTTCTGGCTTGATATTTCTAAAGAGTATAAAACTTTATCGATTTTTTAAATTTTTACCATTATTAAAAATATATAATTCCAGAACGATTTCTAAACTCCTTTTGGATAATGATATTTGCAAATCATTTGAAAACAAATGTAATACAACTGATATTTTTGAGAAATTATTCAATCTTATTGAGAAAGTAATCAATTTCAGTGAGAAAGTAATCGATTTTATTCTGCCATTCAGAATAATTTTTGAAAAGGTGTTCTACCCAAGATAAATTAAATGATTTAATAAGATATTTCTTGCGCAATCCATCTACTTCGAACTTATCATGTATTGTTCAAGTTTTTCTTATCAGGATCGTTATTCCACCTAAATTTATAAAACAATTTATTTCAATTCTTTTCATAACATTTGCTGATGACTTTGAAAAGATTAAGAATAAATTTGTCAGTCTGAAAAAAAACAACTGACTTTAGAATATTTTCTACATTGTAATTTTATCCATTCCGTCTTTCTAGGACAATTTGTATATTTTGTATATCTTTAATTTTCAAATTTAATTTCTACACAGTATTTATGTATTCCCGGTTAACAACTGAACTCCGAATAAAGAGAAATTTGAAACCCCAAAAAATCCTAAATTTTGTACACATATGTGTGTGAGAATCTTTTGATGCCACTTTTGTATCACTTCCGTTATGCTGATATTCACTTTTAATTCCGGCCTTGGTAAAAAGTCTGATCTTTCTACAGATACATACCAAGAGTTTTCCCATTCATATAATATGAACGACGGTGTCATCTGCATGCTGTGCCGATTTGTTCGTATCCATTTATATATAAGCCTTAGTAATATTATTGTTCTGAACCATAATTATTAAAATTTATGCCAGTAATGAAAACAAATAATTTGAGAGAGTGTCCCCTTGACGTCAACCACTACCGGTATGAAAACATTTAGATGCAAATCCATAAACATATTTCATTTGTTCACCCAATTTTAAAAAAGCATTTCCTGTATACATGTCCAAGAGTAAAAAGCTTTTCCAAAAGTTCTTGTATAAGGATGTTATTAATGAGTTTCTTGTGTAAATCACTTAATATAAATCTGACTACCTCCTCACATATATCTTCCTTTCATAAAGCCGTTTTTCCTTCATGTATTAATTTGACTGATGTTTATACTCTGATCTCTGTAATTGATAAGGTGATTTTATAGGAAATATTAAGCACTGTAATAAGTCTGATGAGGTTATTTTATAGGAAATATTAAACAATGTAATAGGTCTGATGAGGTTATTTTATAGGAAATAATTAACAATGTATTAGGTATTGCATATTTTGAAAAACTTTCGAAATTTATGTTCGTTTGGCAACTGTGCAATAATTCCTTCTCACTCTGCTGCCGATATCTTTTTTTTCTTCAAATCCTTGATTTTATAAAATTATCAAAAAATGTCCTCAATCCTTTCAACCTTTCAAAGAATTTATACACTTCAATGGTGATTCCGTAACTTCTTGGTCTTGTATGGGTGCTAAATGGGTTTTTGTTAGTTTTGTGGAGGGTTGTTTTTTTTTGGGGGGGGGGGCGGGAGAAGACCCTCAGGCTTCTGGAAGAGTTATTTCACCAGCTACATTTTTTTATTGTTCTATAATCTCTTTTGGAACCTCGCGTCTTCCAAGTATAGTATTTAGTTTTATTGCACTTATATTATTATCTTATCTACTAAATGTATTAAAGAACTCTTTTGTACATCATTAAAATTTCGATCTTTTTTTCTACTTTTTCTATTATTTTTCAAGATTTCAAGCAAGTCTAAACTCAGTTTATTGTAACTGGTTCTTAATATAATTTCCTACTATTATATTTCCATTAACAATTCTCTCATTTCCCTTCATGAGCAGCTTTGTTGCATCTTAGAATCATTTGTTTTGACTTTTTAAATACAGCGGTAGCCGCACATTACACGTATGTGTTTTCAGTTAACTAGAGAATACACGGTATATTACTATTTTACATGTACATAACTGTATAATATGCTTCGCATGATAAATAGTTTTTACAATGATATCTGACGCAATATTTTGTGAAGTGATAGGTTTATGCTAGAAGTGGCAGAGTGACATCTTTACTAAGTGGGTTGAGTTGACATCTTTACTAAGTGGCTAGAGTAATATCTTTACTATGTTGGCTGAGTGACATCTTCACTCTGTGGGTTGCTGGTTAACTTTACTAAGTAGGCAGTGATATATTTACTAAGTGGGTTGAGTGATATCTTTACTAAGTTGGCAGTCATATCTTTGCTAAGTGAGTTGAGTGATATCTTTACTAAGTAGGCAGTGAGATCTTTGCTAAGTGGGTTGCTGGATATTTTTACTAAGTATGAAGTGATATCATTATTAAGTGGGTTGCTGGATATCTTTACTAAGTATGCAGTGTTATCATTACTAAGTGGGTTGCTGGATATCATTACTAAGTATGCAGTGACATCTTTACTAAGAGGGTTGAGTGATATCTTTACTAAGTATGCTGTGATATCTTTACTAAGTGGGTTGAGTGATATCTTTACTAAGTAGGCAGTGATATCTTTGCTAAGGGGACTGAGTCATATTTTTACTAAGTGGGTTGATGGATATCTTTACTTTATTTTTTTCTTCCCTACATTATTTTATATATTTGTGGAGTTGTGGTGGCCCATGTGTGTCTTTTCCAGATATTTAAAACTGAATCAATGAAACTTGTCTATCTGAAAGTTTGATTTGTCCGGGAAATTAATGTTAGAACATAATTTGTGTCAATGATTTCAATTATGTTGTCATATTTCATCCTTTATTTCTTGAATTATTTATCAAGGATACATAAACAATGGAGTTGAAAATAATACAACCACAGTGGAATTGAAAAGTATGCATACACTATAGAGTTGAAAAGGATACATACAGGATGGAGTTGAAAAGTATACATGCAGAACGGAGTTGAACAGTATACATACACAATGGATTTGAAATGGATAAATACAAAATGGAGTAGTACAGGATGGATAAATAATTGTATTGGTGTCGCTCTACAGTTTCATATTTAGCATAGGGTTAGAATTTTATAGAAAAAGAATTTGCCCGGGTTTCTCGCTAGTTATACTGGCTATTTAAAAAGACTTTGTATATCTTGGATATTGTTCAAACAACCTTTAATTCCCTTTATTTTGATATAATTGATGGGTGTAATATGGGTTATAAAGTATACAGCTTGGCCTTACTCCAGATGAGTTCCTTTCAAAAAAGCGCTAGCTCTACTTGCTCATCTTCACTTCTAGAGGTATATTGTAAGAAAAAAGAAAAAAAGCCGATAATTTTTTTTTTACATTTTATGTATTTGGCAATTCATTCATTGCACTTTCAGAAGCTGGTTTTGTTTAGTTTGGCAAAATTCATTTTCCCCTTTTTAATAGCTGCCAAGGATAGTGTACTTTTGACAATTTATGCTGATATTTGGAGCACAAGGGAGCAGTCATTTTAGTTAACAATGTGCTAAGATCATTTAAAATTTCCAAAAAGTACGATATCCAAAGAGATTTTAACCACATTACATGAAAGTAGCATATAGGTATGCCAACATTCTCTCCACTGTGCATGTTTAAAATGCAGACAACTTCACCTTACATGCATCACTCTCTAAAAGTACATAATAACTGAGTGCCATCATTTAGACATGATCATGCACAATGTATTTGTAAATAATACATTTACTATGTACATGTAAAGGATACATACTCAAGGTATTTGCAAAGGATATGTGCCTAATATATTTGTAAGGGATACATACACTTGTTTTAATTCTTTATAAATAGTTATTTTACGAAACATGCTGAATTATATATATATATATATAATCAGGGGAAGATTTACGCAGACAGTGATCAAATGAGTTTGTGTATATGAGAAATATAAAATGAAACCTATATTATGCTCTATTTATATTTCTCATCTAACTCAGCAACATGTCCCTT